>WAAD01003100.1:63934-256335 GCA_013389945.1 Fregata magnificens
GTCCACCGTGCGGAGACAAATAAATGGAAAAGAAAACACCGGGGAAGCGGATGTTTCCCTGGGTGGGTGTTTCCCGCTGGTCACAGATTTGCCAGCTGAGCTCCATCCTGACGGGCACGGGGAGAGGGAGCTGAGCCTCACTTCACTGGGTGCTGTCGCTGTGCTCGGTGCCTGCGTTTTGTGCCTCCCCACTAGGCTGCCCGAGCGGGAATGATGGAAGATGGACGTGTGGAGGGGAGCGAGGTTGGTACAGCTTGCGGGCTGCAGTGGGAGCCTGCTGGGACAGAGCCACACCGGGTTTGGCACCCTGGGCACAGACGTGCTGGCTGCTGGGGCAGTGTCTGGCTCCATCCCTCTGATCCCGCATCGAGACATCCGGAGCTGAGCGCGAGGCTCGCCCAGGCTGCGGGGCGGGGGGAGACCTCTGTGAGGCCAGAGCCAGGCCGCGCGGCGGTCTGACAGGAGACGGGGGCAGTGGGTGCCCGCAAGCCCCACGTGGCGTGGACACTGCCTAACGGTGCTGCCTGCAGAGTGCTTGGCCTTGGGCAGGGCTTGTGGCTTTGCAGGTAGCAGTGTTGCCGCGTGGCTCCCGCCAGGAGCACGTGCGCTGCCCCGACTCCTCGCTGTTACCGTCGGTCCTTGGATGCTCTGATTTATTTATGACTCACTGGGTTCATGGTGCTCAGTGGAGAAGTCTGCAGCAAGGAGAGATCAAAGCGCCTTGGGGAAACACCACACTGAGCTCACGCGCTGCCAGCTCTGGCAGGCAGGGCTGAGCTACCGCCACCCTCAGCGTTCAGCGATGGAATCGCTGTGGATGTGCTGCTTCTGCTCTTGGAAACAGAGCAGCAAAGTGGGGCCGAAGGAGGATCTCACCAGACAGTCAGCCCTGAGACCTGGGACCTGCAGCCCAGGGCCTCTCCCCTCCGCTGCCTACCAAGGAAAACAAGAAAACTTGTTTTCAGTTCAACTGCTTCCAGGCTTGGGAGTGGTGAGCAGCTCTGGACTGAGAGCCCCTCATCCACACGGGCTGTGAGTGGCTCCGCGAAGCTCTAAGCCAATTTCTTCCTGAACCCTCAGGACTACCCACATCGTGGCTCAGTAGATGGAAAAAGTAATGGAAAAGCATGAAGGAGAGGAAAAGCAAACCAGAACAAGAGAAACATGCCCAAAGAAATCCTCATTTGCCTGCACTGTCTGAAATCCTGCAAATGCTCAGGCCTGGGTGCACAGCCTTGCTAAACCTCATCCAGTCTCCCTGTCCTGGCACATGCGTGTGTCTTAGCTAAGACTGTCGTCGGTTGCTGCTGGGCTGCTCCAGCAATGGCACGAGCCCTGTGGCCACGGAGGGAGATGCAGAGAGGTGCTGAGCATTGCCACCAGCAGGGACACAAAGCAGCATCTGTGATTGCCTGGCGCCAGGGCAGCCCTGTGCTCACCCAGTTCACATGGATGGCAGCAGGGCCAGCGTGCTGGGATGCTACCAGTCCCCTCAGCCTAAGGAGAGACCTTAGGTGTCTGCCGTACCCGGCACATTGCTCTCCAACCAGCGCAGCCTCATGGGCAGAGCACTATACCATGCATGGACTCCCTGCGGCTGCTCTCCCAGAGGCTGCGAGCAAGCTGAGGCACCCCTTGGTGCTTCGGTTTCTCCTCTCCCATGAGGACAGCACTACTGACTCCCTTTCCTGCCATTAAGGCCGATAAAAGCAAGCAACAAGAGGGACTTGGCTTTCCAACTATATTACCAAAGGAAAATGCTGGCAGCTGCCTTTCTTTCTACTCCTTTGTAGATGGCCCCTGCTGGGACAAGGCAGGCTTGGCCAGGACCTTGGAGCCGTGCTCACTTCCCAGTACATTCCCAGCATTGGCGGATAAGGGAAGAGCAACTGACGTCACCTACCTGGACTTGTGCAAAGCTTTTTACACTGTCCTGCACAACACCCTTGTCTCTAAATTGGAGAGACATGGATTTGACAGAGGGACCACTCGGTGGTTAAGGAATTGGCTGGATGGTCACACTCAAAGAGTTGCAGTCAATGGTTCAATATCTAAGTGGAGACCGGTGACGAGTGGCGTTCCTCAGGGGTCAGTATTGGGACTGGCGCTGTTAACGTCATTGTTGGCGACAGGGACAGGGGGACTGAGTGCACCCCCAGCAAGTTTGCTGACGGCACCAAGCTGTGTGGTGCGGTTGACACACTGGAGGGAAGGGATGCCGTCCAGAGGGACCTTGACAGGCTTGAGAGGTGGGCACGTGTGAACCTGATGAAGTTCAACAAAGCCAAGTGCAAGATCCTGCACGTGGATCGGGGCAATCCCAAGCACAAATACAGGCTGGGTGGAGAATGGATTGAGAGCAGCCCTGAGGAGACTTCGACTTGGGGGTGTTGGTTGACGAGAAGCTCAACATGACCTGGCAATCTGTGCTCGCAGCCCAGAAAGCCAACCGTATCCTGGGCTGCATCAAAAGAAGCGTGGCCAGCAGGTCGAGGGAGGTGATTCTCCCCATCTGCTCCGCTCTCGTGAGACACCACCTGGAGCACTGCGTTCAGCTCTGGGGCCCCTAACATAAGAAGGACATGGACCTGTTGGAGCCTGGAGTCCAGAGGAGGGCCACAAAGATGATCAGAGGGCCGGATCACCTCTCCTATGAAGACAGGCTGGGGTTGTTCAGCCTGGAGAAGAGGAGGCTCCGGGGAGACCTTCTAGCAGCCTCCCAGTACCTGAAGGGGGCCTACAAGAAAGCTGGAGAGGGACTTTTTACAAGGGCATGTAGTGACAGGACAAGGGGTAATGGCTTTAAACTGAAAGAGGGTAGATTTAGATCAGCTATAAGGACGAAATTCTTCACTATGAGGGTGGTGAGGCACTGGAACAGGTTGCCCAGAGAAGCTGTGGATGCCCCATCCCTGGAAGTGTTCAAGGCCGGGCTGGATGGGGCTTTGAGCAACCTGGTCTAGTGGAAGGTGTCCCTGCCCAGGGCAGGGGGTTGGAACTAGGTGATCTCCCTTCCAACCCAAACCGTTCTATGATTCTGTGATTCTATTAAGTCTATGGGTGGCCGCTTCCACCTCCCCTGTGTCTGCTTGTGTTGGCCCAGCATCACGTGTGGGTTGTAGCTCCCCCCTTCCTGAGGATCTGGGCAAGTGACATTCCCGTGGGGTTCAAACCCATTGCAGCCATTCCTGGGTGCCAGAGACACGTGCACACAGCAGGCAGCAGAAAGAGAGCTTGCTGTGCTGGGTGCTGCCTGTAGTAGAGCTGAAACCTGGCAGCAAAGAGCACCAAGCGCAGCTTTACTGAGGCAGAAGGACAGGTATTTTGGTTTTGGCGGTGGAGTTGGAGAGCGGGGTTGTAACCATGGTACAGGCTTCCTGGGGAAAAGGGAGTGCTGTCTGGGCGCAGGGCTTAGTAGTGGAGTTTCCATAATAACAAGGAAAAGATTAGAGGGGAAAAATGAACAGGTAAGTGTGCAGAGAAACAGTTGTCATAAATTTCTTTGGGTCCTACAGACATATGAATAGATCATGGAACATGTACACGTGTACCCTTTTTTTCCCTTACAAACACTGATGGAGCATTCAACAGAAATCTTTCCCTGGCGCACGCGTACTCTCTCTCTCTCTCTCTCTAATCCCTTTCCCGCTGGTGTGTCAGAGAAAGCTATTTCTGGAACATGAAATCTAGGTCAAAAAGAAGGAGAAAATCTGAAGGAAATGGTAACAGTCTCTCCTCAAAGGCCGTATGGGGTCAGCTCTGGCTGATACAATTAGCAAAGGGGCCGCAGTGGTGCTTTACTCCTCAGCTGCGGCCACTCACGCACAGGCTGAACAATGTGCCCTGGCCTGGTTTGGTTTTTCCTTTGCCTTCACACCACTACTTTTTCCTCACAAAGAAGAGAAGGCCATGACAGCCGAGAGAGGAGAGGAGCAGAACTTGCCTTCCTACCCAGAGACCAGGTAATCACCGCGCACAGAGGAGGAGGAGGAGGAAGGGTGTCTGTACCCATCCCTCACAAGCCAGCGCTACGTGACTTTCCCAGAAGCCGTGGAAACTCGTCCCACAGTTGAACCAGCCCTTGGGGATTTGGTCAGCATGATGCTGCTTTGTGCTGTGACACCGCATGGAGGTGTGCAGGCGCTTTGTCTTTCTTCCCACAACCATGCTCCCCCTGCAAGAGCATCAGTGCCAGGGGACCGGGGCTGGGATCTGCCTTCTCCCAGGGCAGGGCAGGGTTCCCGGCACAGCAATGGTCCTGGGAGCCATGTCTCTAATTTAGTGATGAAAAGAAAAAAAAAAAAAGCAATACAAAGAAGACAGAAAGGTTGGAGGCAGAAGGGCGGCTATTCTGTCATGACTTTGGGGAGTATCTCTCCCAGGTAGTGCTCTCATGCCCAGCCTGGGCTTGGCAAAGCTCTGGCATGTGGATAGGCACAAGGTGTGTGCAGCCCTGGCAATTGTTCATGGGAGTGCTGGCGGCTCTCAAGGACGAGCCTCATGCCTGGCTCTGGTTGGGGTCAAGGTTGGGCTGGCCTGAAGGGCTAGGCTTTCTCGAGCTCCTTCTGCTCCAGGTGCTGTGGTTCCTGTGCCAGGCTGGACTGGGGGCCTCCAGCCAGAGCTGCCATCACGGGGTCAGCAGAAAGGGAGAATTGGAGGGTCGCTGCCCTCCAGAGCTCACACTCTCAGGGACATCCATTGGTAAGACAGGTCGACAGAGACAGCCCATTCCTGGAGGAGGAGGCAGAGCTGGATTTCCTGGCCTCCCTGGAAGAGATTGGGGCACAGGATAAGGAGCCGGGCACCCGGGCTTTCTGGGAACAGGCTGCTGAATCCCAGGGCAGGGTGGTCTGAGCAAGGGTGATGTTACCAGATGGCATAGGGAGGACTGGGAAGAGCTCAAGTAGGAACTGGCTTGGTGTGAGCTTTCCTTGCTGTCACTGGTGTATTGGGTGGAGGCTGGGCTGGGGTCTCCGCACTGGGGATTCTCACCTCCTTTTGCTGTGCTTTGCTCACCTCTGCTTTCCTGTTTCCCCTGGACATCAAATATTCAGCTCTGTATTGCAAGCAGTCTATTAAGCAAGCAATTCCCAGTGCTGCCTCTAATAAGAAGGAGCTGGGGCTGGGGAGCCCTTTGTAATGCTCAGGAGCCGGCGTGGCTGTCGGCTGAATGCCTGCAATTAGATGAATAGGTTTCACTGGGGCTTTTGAGTCTCCGGCTTCACAAGGCACAAAGCTTTGTTTAAGGTTGATCAAGGGCAGCTCATCATCTGTCTCGCTGACTGTCAAATGGCAGCTAATTGCCTTGTAATGCACGAGTGACACAGGCGTTTGTGGGAGGAACTGGCTTGTCAGAGGTGTGACAGTTGTCAAGGCTCTCCCACCGGGCTGTGCTCCCCACACAGACCCCAAGACTGGCAGCCCTCCGTGAAATGGAGCTCGCTGCACCTCCTCATGCCCTCAGCTGGTGGCTGAACCCCTTTGCTGCACGATTCAACCCCCATGCTGCCCTCAAAGAATGAGAAGCCTGTCAGCCACAGCACTGCTGCTGCTGGTGCCTCTTTAGGATGTGTCCCTACAGAGAAGAAATCCAATCCCCCTCTCAGGGACCGGGCACATGAAGGGAACAGTTCCTCTGGGCTGGTGCATGGATGCCGGTGCAGGAGGGTGTTCGTGGGAAAGGAACGGGCGAGGGCTGTCAGTTGTTTCACCCCAGAGCCCTGCACGGAGCAGAGGCCATGAGCAACCATTAGACCTGCAGATGATGGTGCACCCACTTCTCTCTGTTGGTCCAGGCTGATACCGTCAAGCTGAGAGGTACCAGTCTGCTGCTCGGGAGGCCCCTCTCGTACAGCACCAACCAATTAAAGCCTCCATGATGCACATTTGCAGGGGGAACTGAGCCCAGGTGGCTGATTAAAGGTGTGACTGCCGTCCATATATACCTCCTGCCTTCCCCATCATGCACATGCACAAACACAGATGCTCCTCACCCCTCCATGAAAAATGTTTCCCTCCCCAAGTCCCAACAGCCAATGCAAAGGGCTGGAGGATGTTCTGGAAATCAGCAGACCTCTGCTGGGTCATGTCAGAGAGAGGTGGCAACCAGTCATTTTGAAAGCCCCCTTCTGTGCTATGCCTGCTGTTGCTTCCCGGTGTTAGCCTGGATTTTCAGCAGCGCTGAGCTCAGCATGGGCTGTACTGCCAGCGAGGAGCAGGGGTGGGCTTGCGGGGAGTGGGGTGCGCCAGGGTGGGAAGAGCATGGGACAGAAGCAGAACAGAGAGGGTGGTAGGAAGGAGGGACGGGGCTGAGCAAGCAGCTCGTCCCTCCCAGGGAATCTTTTCCAGTCCCTGCCTGATCCTGTGGACTTTATGATGACCCTGGAGCGCAGACCTCTGAAGGGGAGACGCGAGGGCACAGGCATGTGTCTGGGTGGGAAGGCCTGGAGCCGGGCACGAAGGCTGCCGGTGCTCCCCTTCCCGCTCCCCCCTCTGCCCACTGCTGGGACAGGGCTCCGACCTGGCTCCCACCAACAGCCCACTGCTGCGCTCCGGCAGCTTCATCCATGGCAGATATGCTGAGGCTGCTCTGAACTCCCCCCATAGCTCTGTGGTTCAGTGCCAGAGCTCATGCCAAGAGCAGCCTGCCTCGCTGGATCTGACTCTGGTGTCCCCACGGGTGACAGGGCTTGCTGTCTGCCTCCACGCCGCTGGCAGCACTGTACAACCCTGGTAAGAAGCCAGATTCCTCCTGCCCGCTCTGGTGTCTGCCTGGCATGATGTCTGGGCACTGCCACATCCGGGAACACCAAGGCATCACCTTTTCTAACTGGTTCCCAAAACTGTTCCCGGGATGGGGCCCCTCAGCTCCTTGCGCCCTGCATTATGGCCGAGCCTCACCCAGAGCACCGGGGCTGTCCAGGAGCCGAGAGAGACACAGGCTGCCTTGAAGAAAATGATGCAAAAGTGATGCAGATCAAGTGACTTGAAGCATCATGGAAAGGTAACAGGTTTCTCTTCCGACAAGAGCCTGCCAACTCTCCGGAGCCTGCTTCCACCTGCTGGCACCCCGGGAGGACCTCGCACCAGCTGAAATACTGCGGTGAGAGCAGAGCTGCTCCCCACACTGCAGCTTCGCACAGCTGAACCTGTCGGCTTTACTCAGCCCTTCAGTAGCCATTTGCAGAAGCAGCATCTCCAGAGCTATGCTCCTCCCTGCCACCCACAGCCCTCGCACATGTTTTCCAGGAGAAGCGTGGACCACTGGGGAGTGAAGCCACTGCTGCAGATCGTGCTTTGGTAAAGGCAGCCACAAGTGGAGCCTGGCTGCACCAAACAGGTCCCTGGGCCAGGGCGGTGCTGGTCTCTGCAGCAGGGAGCCAGCACCAGCTCATTTTTGGATGAGACAGTAAACGAGCTCTTGCATCTCTTTCCTCCTGGGCTTTCCCAGTGCTGCGAGGTCTGAGCAGCCCTTGCCGTTCCTTGCTGTCTTGAGCCAGTGACCCCATCATCCCGGCAAAATTACACCCTGGGACAAAGCACTCGCCTTCCTTGCTTCCCACTTGGGTGCTGAATGCGTGGGGCATTCACAGGAGCCTCCTCCGGCAGCACCACTGCAGGTGGGCCTGGCGGTCCTGCCGGGGAGCACGGGCAGCCCCGACTTATCCCGGAGGTGGTGGGTGCTCTGGCCATTGGGGAAGGGAGGGGTGGCACGTGGGACAGCCAGCTCCGGCTGGACGTTTGGCGAAGAGACCTGCTCTGCTGCGATGCTGGGAGCTGCCTCCTGGGAGAGACGGCCCGGCTGGTGAGAAACACCAGCTGAATGGGGCTGCCTGCAGCCTCACCCCTACTCCGGGGGATGGAGTCAATCCTGACTCACATCAGAGGGAGAGGCCAGGCTCTTGTCCAGTCCAGTAATTACTAATCAAAAAAGAAGGGCCTGCAATGAATAACGTCTGCATCCAGCACCGGGAGGGGTGTCTGGAGCTGGGTATAATGCTGCCGATCGCTCAGTGCACCGAGGCTGCAGGGTGCTGGGCTCTGGGCCTTGGGAAGGCTCGTTTGTGCCTTGAAACTCAGAGCAAGACCTGTTTTTACCCCACACCAGGGATGTTGGGGTCTCTAGACTATGTACACCTGATGGAGAGGAGCAAATAGGACTTCATGTGTTAGACACCTACGTGGCTGCTGCAATTCTGTCTCCAGGAGAGAAAGCAGTTGGAGCCAGTCCAGCCAAAGGATGAACTCCCAGCATCTCACTGTCAGAAGATTTTGAAAGACTGGTCTCTAGGCAGCAGCCCGAGGGCTGGGTGCACCAAGGTGATGCTGTCTGCCCGTTACCTCTTCTGCCCTACCTGCAGGGGAAGGGACCGGGGTGTGAGCGCTGTGACGCTCAACACACAGCACCACTCCGCCTCTGCATGGAGCTAGGCTGTCTCCTGGATGGCACAGGAACCGCGCTGGTGAGCCCCACATTCAGCACGCCGCTGCCCGGGCTGTGCTTCCCAGGTCCAGGCTGGCCGGGGTCCTGCCCTCGCTGGCCACAGCTCAGGCCCCTGGCTGGGCAGGGTCAGACCTGCCTGTGACTCTGCCGGGCAAAATCACAAATGCTGTGGATCTGGAGGTGGAAAATTCACACCATTCGCCTTTTACCCCAGATCTGATCCCCCAGACCTGTTTCCAGGAGTCCTGCCCTGTGCAGCAACCTGCAAAGAAGTTCATGGTGAACTCCAAAGCCTTGTCACACCTCCATCACTAAGGGACGGAGGCAGATGCCTTCTGTTCTCCCTCCTTCCGTCAGCCCCAACTTCTGCCTCTGGCTGAAGGGGCTGCAGAGATCAGGATGTGCTCAGACCCTGGGGAAACTGGTGCACAGTCCCTGATTGATAGACATTTTTGTTCCTGAGGGTTTCAGAGAGAGGTCAAACCTGTGAACTGTAGCCTGGATTGGGTTAATAAGAGATGCACAGTGGAGAGGAGGAGGAGGAAGATGGAAGCTATTGATAGTGTAGGGCAGCAGGGCTGCTTGCCTGTGCTGCAGGTTCCCGCTGCACCCGCAGCCCTGCAGGACTTCAGGCAGAGAGGGCAGCCAGTGTTCCTGGGCAAGGTGGGCATCCCTTGGGGTGCTCCCAGCCGCAGCACTCAGGCCTGGGTTTGGCTTGACTGAGTGAAGACTTCGAGCTCTCCCGGACCTCTGCAGGCCGCATCAGCAGTGCCGGCCAGATCCCAGCAACCACAGCCTGTCTGCCGTTTCAGTGCCTTCATCCCGAGATCCAGCCCCAGCCCCATCCTAGTGGCATGCCTGACTGCTGGCCTCCCTGTCCGGCACAGAGCAAGTCCCCATAAACCCCCAAAAGTCTTGGACAACCGTGGCTGGCCATACAGGTATCTGAGCCCAGCGCCTCACATGCTCGACACCTCCCAGGCAGTTGGCAGCAGTATCCCCTGTCCCCGCTGGCCTCGCGCCCCTTCCCCTTCGCCTCCCCGCCGCACACCGCTGGCACTCACTGCTGTTGGTGGGCAGGGTCCTGCTGCCGCTGAGGCTGCCTGCCGGTGGGGGGGAGATGGAGCGGACGGAGCCCGTGTCCTCTTCCTGGGAGCAGCCCGCCTGGATGGCTCGGAGGTAGCTGTGGCTCCGGGAGCGGAAGTAGCTGGGCAGAGGCAGGTCCAGCACCTCCGCAGCGGCCGACTCGGCCTCGCTGTAGGTAGAGTCGCAGACCGCCTCGTACTGCTCCCCCAGCTCTGGCTCTGGCGCCTGCACGGGAAGAAGGACAGAGCCAGTCACCCCCTGCCTGCAGGCAGCCCTTTCCCTTCCCCTCCTGCTCCCCTCCCTGCAGCCGCCCTGCCGCCGCTCCTGCGTGGTCCCGCTTAGGGCAGATGAGACCGGGAGGTGCAGTGGTCAGTGCTGGTGGGGTACAGGATGCCTGGGCTCTCTGCCAAGAGAGGGGGAAGAGGGGACCCTCCTTGGAGGCCAGAGAGTCCCTGCTTGTGGAGTAGAAGAGACTTACCACCACAGTGCCTGCAAAACACCCCCAAGTCTCTGATGGAGAGGCTGAGACCGCGCGAGGTTCAAATCCTTGTCCAGCCTCTGACAGGTCCCCCTGCCCCACCAGCACAGCTGGGAGACCCTGGCCTCAGCTGCGAGACCCTGCTGGGGCAGGCGCGCTCCTCCGTGGGGCGAGATGGCCTGGCCCTACAGCGGGGTGCAGTGCGGAGAGAGAAGGTGGGAAGGTGTGGGCTGGGAGGACAGCCTCCACGCTTGACCAGGGACAGGCTGCCTGGACTGGTTGTGGGTGGCACCATCGGGAACCCATCCTAGCCCTGTCCGCAGTGGGGGACCAGGAGAGGGCTCGGCGGCAGGCCGCGGCGAGGTGTGAGCCGAGCAGGGGCAGCTTCGCTTCCCACTTCTCCTGCTGCCCCCACCTCCCTCCCACCCGTGCCCCCGGTCCTGCCCTGCTCTCCGGCAGCAGCGGCTGGTCAAACTTGGACTGAGGAGAGGCTCACCCGGGTTAAACCAGAGCCAGCCTAACGCAGAACATTCTGAAGTACCGATGAGAGATGCTGAGATTGGCCCCGTTGCCCACTTCCATCTCCCCGGGCCCTTTCTTTGGCCTCAGGGACAGTATTTCTGCCCAGTATTGGCATCTGAGCTCTACAAAGTTTGGCTCAAAAAGTTCATCTACCTTCCCCCTAAAACTGAGGGTCCCTAACCCCCTGCTGGGGCCAGGGGAACCAAGCTCTCCAGCTGCCCGGCAGTGCCCCGGTGGGGAGCGCTGCCTCCTCCTCCTCCTCCTTTTCCTGCCGCTGGCCCCAGGCGTGGGCTGACCCCACAGCCTGCCTCGCACCCTGCCGCGGGTGTCCAGGCTGACCCGAGAAAGTTCCGTGAGGAAGGAAGAGGGAAACGCCAGCGGGATGGTACCTGCTCTCCATGGGTAAATATCTGAGGGATAAGTGAGGGGGGTCCAAAGATCTGGAAGAAAGAGTTGGAGAAGGTTAAAGGCCAAGAACGGGTGAGCCCCTCACACAGACAGCCATTGCACAGGGACCGAGGACGAGGGGAGTGGACAGCCCGTCCCCTGGGGCCACCGCTGCTGACACTTCACTACAAACTTCAGAGCTCAAAAGATGCCAAGCAAGATGCCGCACAGGCCCCTCAGACAGCGGCACAAACATGGCACGGTAAAGCTCCACGGGACGCCTCTCAGACGGAGAGAAGCTGCTGATGCATTCAGCCTGTTGTATGCACCATATATCAATATATAAACACAGGGCACGCTTGGGACACACAATGCTGGGACACCCCTTGGCACACGTGGGTTGCCTGTGGCTGCTGGACGAGGGCTGGTGTGGCTCCCAGTCAGCACCTCTGCGAAGCCACCAGCATTGGCCAGCACCTTGCAATGTGGCCAGGAGCAGCGATGGGCCCCCGCAGCCCGCAGAGCCGGGGTGGACGGGCAGTCTGAGTGCTCCACATTGGGGAAACTGTCCTTCACCCTGATGAGTTCGGGCTGGCCACCTCGCTGCTATCTCCTTTGTCCCCCTGGCAGGAAGAAGCCACACAGAAGCGATGCTGCCTTCTCTCCATAGCAAAGCCACGGCACACACTCGGCATAAGGACAGACACCCAACAGACACTGCGCTGCCTGTAGGGAGGAATGCCTTCTCCTCTCCATCCCTGGTCTGCAGAGCACATCTACCCTATGAGCTCTGCCCTGCACCAGCTGCCCAAGATGACCCATCTTGGGAAGAATCCAGGTTCAAAATGTACCCAAGGGAAGAGGCTTGGCTCTGGGGGCTGGGTCCGGCCCTTCTACACAGGGCACAGCTCAAAGTGTGGATAAGCAGTGTTGGGGGCCACCAGCTGGCTCTCTCTGGCCACAGGTCCCCTTGGTGTGACAGATGGATGCTGACATGCACACCCCGTGAACCCTGGACTTCCAGAGGTTTGCAAGGTGGACATCAGTTGGGACAAAACCAAGTGGAGTGGACTTGTCTTTCAGAGCTGGGGATGCTTCTGTGTGGGAGGATACCAGGGTCTTGCTGGACATACAAGGACATACAAGGAAGGTGTTGGAGGTCCCCCTCCTGGAGGGCAGGGGAGGAACTGGGGAGGAACTGCCTCTGGCACTGGATGAAAGGGCAGGTCAGACCCGCCAGAGGATCAGACCAGCACACACTGGTGGCTATACCAGCTCCATCCTGGATCAACAGATATGCAATTTGTGGGAGGCCTCTAAATCCCAACCCAGCTGCAACTGAACTCTCTCTGATTTGGAGGAAAGTGGGCAGAGTGCACGTGATGACAGCAGCTCCATGCTTGAGCGGGTGCTGTGGCAGTCAGCATGACCCCAGCATCACAGTGCTACCAGTCCGGGTCTGGGGCGTTTGCCTGGGCAGCTCCTGGCACATCATGGGCTGCTCAGACCCTCCAGCTCCAAGTCCCTTCTGATGTCTTCGTGGGGGTGCTGCACTCAGCTACTAAATGGCAGCTTTAGACAGGGAGAGAGCACAGACTCAGCCCACCCGTTGTCATCAGGCAGAGACCTGGCTTCAGATATGGATTTACACGCAAAGGACAGGAATGCGACGGTCCTGACCCCTTCTCTGTGCAGTGAGACACCTGGCACATTGCTATTGATGTACAAGGAACGAGACTGACCACAAGGAACATGTATGCTTGTGAACAATGCCCCGTGCCCTTCCCCAAAGCTCTCCACCAAGGGCTCCAACCGCTCCGTGACAGCAGGAGAAACCAGCCATGGGGCCAGAGAGGCTGGGCTGGGATGGAGGAGGGCTCAGAGCCCCACACACCTGGAGGGGAATGAAGGCACACGACTCTCACCCTCCTCCATCCTCTGGTTCGTGACACCCATCCCACTGCTTTAACCCCTGCCTCGTGCTGCCGCCCTTGATCATTGCGCACAGACAGAGCGGAGCAGCACAGAAAGGGCACGTGTGTGCACGTGTTCCCACGCAGACACGTGTGAGCAGAGACGGGACATGACAGAGGCCCAGGGCGACAGCAAAACAGCTGGGCGAAGCTTGTGGAGCCATTGCTGCCCCGGGGACCTCTACCTGCGTACCGAAAGGACGGACCCCACAGGGCTGAGATAAGCACACGGGACCTCTGAAAGGCCTCATCCTGGCAGGGGTTATTTCCTGGCCTGTGAGGCGGCTGGCTTATAGCCACCCAAGCCCCAAGCTGCTCAAGAGTAATCCCAAGGGGAGGCATAGTGTGGGACAGGGAGTTAAACCCAGTTTGCACCGACTACATCCCAGAGGTCGGGGTCAGGGCATGAGCCCACCCTGTGGCAAGGGGCTTGCCACCCACCATCAGCGCCCCACTGGCATCCTTGGCTTTGCCCTTCCCATGGGGACCAGGAATATCCAAGGGGGACATCCCCAGCTAGCTGGCAGGACAGTCTCCCGAATTACGGGCACCTTGTTCCTGGGTCCAGTCTGCTGCATGAGGGACGAGGTCCTCAGAGCTAAGCAGGGTTACTGTCCCCAGTGACCCGCTGCAGGGTCCCAGGCTGGATTCCACCTTTTGCACAGGCAAGGTTGGCCTGGGCTCTGTACCCACCCAGTGGGCGTGAGGAGCTTGCAGCAGGGGTGAGCAGCCTTGCAAGCAGCTTCTGGGTGGTGACATGGTGGGACCCTGTGCTCAGAGCAGCCCTGAGCTTCACCCATCGCTGTGAAGCATCGCTCTGGGCTACCATACCTGTGGCCACGGCAGAGTGACTTCAGCTGCACCAGCAGTGCTGAGAGGAGGCAAAGCTCGAGGAAGGGGAGTCTAATATGAATCAGAATTAAGTAGCTGGCCTTTATACTTTGGTAAAGCTGCCAGAGAATAGCGTGTGCAATTCCTGGAGCACAGCCAGTGCCTTATTTTGAAGGGCGAAAAAGATGTTTCTCTCTCCCCTCACAGCCAGCCTCCTTTCTCACTGAGGTGTGCCGGTGCAGCGGGGCTCAGCGCTCCAGCATCTCACCTGGTTGATGCAACTGGACTCATTGACGCTGTCGGAGATCTGGTTGTATTCTTCCTCCCAGGTTGGGAACTTCGGAGGTAGGAGGATCTCGACAGAGTCCAGGCGGTCCAGGCTCCTGCCAGCAGAGAGAGAGGGTGTGAGGGGTGTCCCCATGGCGGGGGCAACGCTGGGGCTCTGCTGGAGCTGCCGCCCTGCCAGGAGAGCCAGACCACGCCTGCCAGGCACAGGCACACGTGGCAGCACGGAGATGATGCTGGGCACCAAGTCCACTGTTTGGCCCCTGTTGCAGCTCCTGGAGTAGAAGGAAGCACTTTCTCACCTTGCCAGCCCCTGGCTTGAGCTATTGAGTCTGGCACACGCGTGGAGGTTTGTGGGGCGCAGGGGAAGGAGAGGGGACAAGACCTCAGGTCCTGTTGCCTCCGGGAATGCACTGCAGATGCCAGGTTAGTCCAGCCAAACCCCAGGGAGCACATGGGATCTGTGCCAGCCCTGAGTCACAGCCCTGGTGACACACCGGCTCTCACACAGGCTGACGCTGCGGGCTGGGGTCAGGGAAGCTGGCTCTTCCCTGCCTGGACTGGTGGGATGGGGGTGAGAGGTGGGGTGAGAAATGATTTTTAAATGGTATTTTGTGGACTTTGCAATTGGAAACATCTGCGGAATTTTTTTTTTTTTTTTAATTTGTGTAGAGGAACCCAAAAGATTATCTGGACGAAGTTCCAGGGGAGCCAAGCCTGAATGACAGTGCTGCAGGAGCAGGGGGGGTCAGTATTTCCAGAGTAGCTTTTGCTTCAGGCTCTGGGAGAAGCAGTCTCCATGCCCCAGGGCACAGCAGCAGCCTCTGCAGCAGGAGAAGAGCAGGGCTGTCACTGAGCCCGACCCAGCCAAGAGCACAGCTACGGTATCTGCTGAGACCCAGGCACACAGGGGCCGGGAGGGATGTGAAAGGATGGGGCTCCCCTGTTCTTCTGTTCCGCCACCAGACCCTGCGTGAAGGAGTCCTTGTCACGGATCGGGTGGGGCATGGTGGAGGACATGGTTAGCCACGCCAGCCTGGGCGAGCTGTGGGGACTCTCCCTCTTGAATCGCCCATGGTCCCTACGGAGGACCCTCATGGTGCTGCTTTGCCCATGTCTGGCAGGGCCCGGGCTGCAGAGGTCTGTCCTTCACCAGCCTGGGGGACAGCGAAGCTGAGGGCAGGGTGCGTCCCAGTTGGGCAGGACCCCTGTGCAGTGTGTGGACCTCCAGGAAAGACCATGGCACATCCTGAGTCTCCATTCCGGGGCATGATGAGCACAGGGAGTAGTCTCTTCTGCCAGGGTGGTGGAGGAGACACCCAGCCCCCAGGGGACCCGCTGCTGAGCGGCCAAGGGCAACGTGGTGCCCCAAGCCCTGGGCTACCCATTTATTGCCTCACTTCCCTCAGCCTGAGAGGGTTTTGTCCGTGAGCTGACTGCACGCCTGTCACGTGAGTCCGTTGTGTCCTGGGGCAGGCAGCATCCCTGCCAGCCTCCCTCTGCCCGTCCCATTGGGCTTCACCCTGACCTACCCTCGCAGCCTGCCCGTGGGGAAACTGAGTCACAAAGCAGGCAATAGACTTTGGAAGGGCAGAGACCCTCTCACAGCGATGGATCGTGTCTCACTCCTCTGTGCCTTATCCTGGCTAAGGCTGCAGCTCTCCTTCTCCCTGCAGTCCCTCCTGTCCCAAACCACAGGTCCAGTGCCACGCGGATGGTGAAGCCCAGAGATGGCCCCAGCAACTCTGGGCAAGGAGACTGAGGATCTTGGTGAGGTCTGGCATGGGGCTGTGCCAGGGCACGGTGCCCCCACTGCTGTCCCAAGGGTGTGCCAGACTAGCGGGGGACCCCAGCAAGGCCCCGCAGCAACCAAAGTGGCCACAGCATCCAAAAAGCTCCGTGGTAAGGAGGGGAGAGGCAAGGGGGTGGTCGGCAGATGGCAGCCGTGCTCATGCTCCGGCGCCGGCTCGGCTGGCGCTCCGGCCTGTCCTGTGCCCCACACAAGCCCTGGCCAACCTGGGACAGAGGGGACAGGCAGACCAGGATGCGACGTCCCTCCCTGGAGCACAGCGCCAAGAGCTGCGGAGCTCCCCCCTTCCCAGGCAGGATCCTTCCCTCCAGCAAATCTCCTGCTGGGGACCAAGCACTTGCAGCAATGGCCGTGTCCAGTCCAGCCTGGACCCCTTTTCTCCCATGTAGCTGCATCCACAGCTCGGCCGGCTCTGCTCCTCCTGCTCAAACATCCTGCCCTGACTTAGCCCCTTCCTCAAACTTGCCTGTCTGTGGGCTCCGGCTGGACCCCAGCAGCCCAGGGGAGGCCATACCCCGATGGACATGACCTGAATGGACAATGAGCCCAAGATAGGAAGAACCTCAGTCTCTCAACTTGGGTATTTTGCATCAGAGACCCCTGGACCCAAGTCTGCTCCCCCTGAAGTGGATATGAAGGCAGGGAACAGAGACGGATTCAGAGCAGGTATTTCCAGGGCTCCTCGCAGTTAATTTTGTCACCATCTCTCAGCAGAAAGCAGCATCTGGTCTGCAATCTGAAGCCACCATCGGGGGTCTCCACACGGCCTGCTGCACCCTCACTTCCTTCTGGCTCTGTTGAGCTGTCTCTGAACATCAGCAGTTCATCTGCGGTGGCTCCTGTCTCCTCCTGCCCGTCTGTGCTGCTCACATCCTCTGGAGCCGCAGCATCTGAAACACTGACAGCCTGTTACTGCCCCTGGGTGCCTCGTCCCGGGAAGTGGAGCAGCTGGTGAGGACACTGCACAGCATCACCTCTGGTCAGGTGGTCCACACAGACCCTGTCCTGCAAGGACAAGCCTCTTGCCCAACAAGCTTTTGCTGTGTTCCCCACGCACTGCGGTCTATCTGGCTCAAGCCACTGTGGGTCTTCCTCCTCAATACCTGGTCGCAGACCTCTTAGCTCATCTCTCCGGGCCTCAGGATATTACCCAGCCTAGTGTGCCAGCAGGGCACTTTCTGGCTGGTCCCAGAGTCCCTGGGACACCTGTGGAGCAAAGCAGATGGCACAGTCCCAGCAGCCTGTGGGCTGCGTGCCAAGTATCTTCAGCCATGCTGGCTGAGCATCTTCCACGTCTAAATAGCATCATGGGGTTGGGATCTCTGTACTCCCTCGGAGGAGCAGATGCTTACAGAGGAAATCCACACAGCTCCATCAAAGGAGTGCCCTCCCCATCACTGAGGGGACAGAGACCTGGAGCAGGCTCCTAACACCAGGGCTATCTGGAGTCACCAGGATAGAAAGCCCTCTCCATTCCTCTGCCACACCTTCTCCTGTCCTGCTTGTCTCCTCATCTGCCTGCCCCATGAGCAGTCAGAGCTGGTGTGCAGGAGCTCTGCTGGGCTCCGATCCCCACATGGGGTCTCCATGTGGGTGCTGCTGGCTAGACCCCAAGGACTGCTTCTGGGGAGTCCCCTGGAGACCTGTGCAGAGCTCCCGGAGGAGCTCCAGCGTTACCTTTGGGTGGTGCTCTGCTCACTCAGGGACTGTTGGGTGGCCTTGAGGTAACTCTGCCTCCGAGCTGCAGTTTTCGGGGATGGTTTGGGGCTGGTTTCTGAGTCTTCACTATCATCATCCCCCATGGCTTTGATGTAACTCCCGCTCCGCATGCGCCGGCACGGGATCTCGCTGTCTTTGTCCCGAGACAGCGTGTTGTTCCACTCCCCCTGAGGCACCTGCAAGAGTAAGGGGAGCATGAGCAGATGTGAGAGACGTCAGCTCTGGGACCAGCGGGATCATGGGGACTTGGGGGGATTGGTGGCAAGGACAGCTGTTGGACCCTCAGCTAGAGTGTAGTGGGAATGGGCAATGCAATTCCTTTCCGACCCTCCCTTACCAGTTCATGCCAGGCAGCTTTACGTTTGATTGCCTGCGTTTTAGCACATCTACCCACAGCCATTTACCCCACCACCACTGCAGATCACCTTCACACTGGACCATGCTTACACAGTTGACACAAGCTGCACAATGCCAGACATAATGGGGAGGGAAGAGTCTCACCAGATTTGCGCTGGGCATTGGGAGAGGAGTGGCACACACTTTTTCAATGCAAAGCCACGCTCATTTACCATAAAGTGCACATACTGTTCAAGCCAAGGCAACCAAGAGCTCTTGTAGACCAGGACCTTCACTAGGTCCAACACCCTTAAAGGTTTCTGAGTTGAATGTGACCCTTAGTGGCTGAAATTCATTTCTGAAGCCAAGCCAGGCCCTCACAAGTCCCTCTAGAGCAGCTCCGGCACATAGACCTTGTGCTGGCCACTCTACACAGAGATGAGTAGTACCTTGTGCAAGAAAAGCACTTCTAACTTCACTGAGACGACAACTCTGCAATTAATTTAAGGCAGACATGGTCTCTTGTTCCCTCATTAGAGATGGGGGACCTGATGTTTCCACTAGAGGCCTGAAGCACTGAGCAACTGACGTAACCAACACCATTGCCTGCCTGTCCTGCGAAGGGTTTGTGTAGGTGCTTGGAGGCATGGCCAAGGTGCTTGGCCAGCAGCAGAGCCAGATGTCAGCCCAGGACTGATCAGGACGAGAGCCACATATGGTGTGGGACAGGCCAGGAGAAAGGTGGGGCAACCCGAGTTGCCAGGAGCAAGCCTTGGTTTCGTGGCTAACTTGGTTTGTAGCTGGCCTTTGACCCACTCTTGAGCTGAGGAGACGTGGTCAAGGAGAAGCAAGGGAAGATGTGAGGAATGCAGCAATGTGCAAACCATGCAGACACCAGGACAGCCCGAGGGCCCCCAGTCTGCTGTGGGAAGCAGGCTGGTTGGGGAGCACCATGGGGAGCAGCAAATGGTCTTGCGCTGAGCGCAGCTTGTGCTGCTGAGAGTGTCCACATTGACTCTGCTGGGTGGAGGTGTTGGATTTGCCCAGCTCCCCAGGGGGTTGTGGGATTAATCAGCCAGTGTTTATATAGTGCTTTGGGGATGCAGAGCTGTGTTGCAGCCAACTGTGATGAGCCAGAGCTGTTAAGCGCTGCATGGTTCCTGTTGTCCTCCTTGTTCACACAGGCATGTTCTGTGGCAGCCAGAGCCGGCTTGAGGGTGCCGTCTGCTGCTGCTGGGGTGCAACATCTTCAGATGAGCTTCAGATCTGCAGGTGGTGGCTTCTCGTTCTCCTGAGAGGGCCCGGGGTGTGCCAGACGCAGGCTCAATCCACGTGCAACAGCTTAGCTCATTCTGAGGGTTTTCTTCTGCCCAAAGGAGCCAGGGGTTCAGCCCATGTCCTGCCAGCCTGCTGTTGGCTGTGTGTGCTCGGGAGAAGGCAAGGGGTGATGCCAGTGCTATGCGGAACAGAACCCAGACAGCCTGTGGGACCGCTTTGGTGATGAGGCTCCCACCGTGATGTGTGCCCATGAGCCAGGACCCGTATTATTGGGGGACACAGAACGGAGAGCCAGAAGCATTGTGTTGCCGATGTGCGAGACCCAGGTGGGTAACCGACGTGGAGCGAGTCCCATGCATGAGACATAGACCTGCCCAGGCCTCCCTGGCCCCGCTGCTGCTGCAGGTTTTCCCAGCTCTTTCCACTCTGCCTCCTGCAAACTTTGTGCTTGGCAACACCACCTGGGCTGGCTGCTTGCAAGGCTGCCCAGCTCAGGAGCTACTGGGTGTTATCCGGCAGGTTCCTACAAAAGTAAGAGCAAGAGAGCCCTTCCTCTCCCGGGTGTGAGCGCTCCCTCTGCCTGACCCCAGCTGCCTGCACTGGGTGGCCCTGTGGCCAGCCAGGAGGGACCCTGCTCACTCCAGCTGAGTCCTGCCATGGGGAGAGATCCCACAGGTCACTGGGGTGGCTGGCTCTGACCTTTCCTAAAGGAGACAGCAGCCCTTGAGAAGCACTTTTATACCCATTGCCTTGCTGTCAGGTCTGACTTGAGACTGCATTTTGCTGCCTGCCTTCTCCTCAGGATGAGTCGCAGCCTCCTGCCTGCAAGGGTCCTGGGCCAGCAAGGGGCTGGGGCCAGGGGGCAGACAGGGCTGGAGGTGAGAGCTTGCCAGCAGCCAGGCAGGCCAAGCAGGGGCTATGGGACTACACAGCCATCCCCTATGCAGAGGGAAATGCTGTATTTCGTGGGGCAGTGAGAGGTGCTGGGCTCAGCAGGGGCATTAAGACCCCAGGCTCTTGTGGCCACTCTGATGCTGCTGCTTGAGGGCAGGGTCTGTGGGTTGCTCAGCTCTGCCCGGGCTTGTGCATCTGCCTCCTGGCCTTGGGCACTCTCGGCTCTACGCAAAGCAACACAGACAGTGTTTTCAGTATGTCTCTGCTGGTGCAGCTTGTCTACAGCAGTGTGAGCCAAGCATCCCACAGCACTGCCTGCCCTGTACGGACCCTGTCCCTCTCCTAGGGACAGCCTCCACCAGCTTTCCCGTCGCATTGCGACAGCCCGCTGGTCCTAACTGAGCTGCCTTATTTCTCCTTTCCCGTGCCTCTCCTCTTTGTGCCTTGGCAAGGCAGCAAGAAACAAAGCTGCTCCACATTCCAGTTTAGCAGCGTCAAGGGGAAGGAAGGTGCTTGGCGGGACACCCTTTGAATCTGGTGCCCCAGTTTGGAGTGTGTTCTGCCTCTGCACGCAGAGTCCACAGGGACTCCCACAGCTCTTGCTCCCATGGGACAGAGCACAGGACAAGTGTTTCAAAAGTGGCACACCTGAAAAGACAAGTAGGTGCCCTTGGGTATCTTCACAAGCAGTGCAGATACTTGAGGCACTGTTCAGGATCCTCCAGGGTTCTTCTCTGCACCTTCAGGCACCTGAGGATGTGAGAAGCCTGTCCCACAGTCTCTGAAGCTCTGCGATGGGGGTGAAGGGCCCAGAGCACCTCCTGTTGTCAAGGGACGGACCTTGACGGCGGCCAGTGCAGCACCTTGATTGCAGCAACTTTCCTGGCACCTGAGACCCTGGCCTCTGAACACAGCCCGTGTACTACAGAAAGGACAAAGTGGAAATGAGGACTGCCTTGTGTTGCACCTAGGCCTGGCACAGAGAAGCTCAGGAGACTCCTCAAAGGCTGTGGAAGCCTTGCTGCTCTTCATGCTGCTCTCCCAGATGTAGGCTTGGTTCTGCCCATGGTGGTTCGGTTGGTGTGAAAGGGGTGGGACCAAGAGGATACCCAGGTCAAGAGCCTTTGTAGGTGGCTGCTGGCACAGAGGGCTCAGGGATCCACCCTGCCCAGTGGCTTCACAGGAGGGGAGGAGTGGACAGCAGAGATGCTCTGCCAGGCTTCAGGATGCGGATCCCCCTTTCTGCCCGGTCTTGGTCCGTGCGGTGCCCCATGGTGCAGGCATGTGGGATACAGGCACATGTCCGTCCCTGGGAGCTGGGCTCCACTGACACCATCCTGCCGCAATACTGCATGTTGCAATGAAGCAGTGCCTTCTGGCTCTTCTGGTCTCCGTGTCATGAGCTGAGTGTGGAGGGAAAATGAAAGAAGGGTCCACACAGAGGTTTCCCCCTACCTTAATTCTGCCTGGGGCATTCCCCAGTCACCTGGAGCAATAACAGAGGGGAGGGAAGGGGAAAACTCCAGTCCTGGGTGCTGGGCAGGGGCGAAAGAGCTGCACCGCTCCCATTGCTTCGGTGAGGTCTGGGGGAAGAGAGACTCACAGAGCAAACAGGGTTTCCATTTGCATGTGTGCCAGCTCTGACATGCAGCCCAGCCCTGGCACACACAGACATGCACCACACATGAACACACCTGCCGAGGCACCCGTGGGGCCGGACGCAGCGTGCAGGGATGCATGTGCCATGCAGCCAGGCTCCAATGCAAATAGACTGAGCCCGGTGCGGGTACACCGCCACTCCCTCCAGGGCCGGATCCCTTGTGGTGTCCCGAGGGCTACGTGTGGTCTCAGGCACGTCCTCAAGAAAGCAAGCTGGAGCACAGGCTGCCTATGGGCCCCATCTGTCCTTTTGGCAGGGCACCTTCTGGGAAGGACGTGGACTGGGTTTCCTGCCCCATGGGCAGCCTCATGGGGCTGGTGTGAGGGCAGCCAGCATCTGCAGAGTGGCTGGCACTGAACGGGCTACCCAGTCTGGATTGCAAATTTATTTTGGGGGTTGCTGGGGGCTAAGGAAGCTTTGGTGTGGCCTGACTGTAAGTGGAGTTGGGGAAGCTAATCTGGATGATGCATCAGGCTAAAGGTGCCTGTGGTATAACTCTGTCCCCTGGGAGCCCTGACACTGCCCATCCCTTCAATGTGGTCTCAGTATCCACGGACATGGGTCTGAGTCTGTCTGGGGCAGAAATGCCGCGCAGCCCTGCCTGCTCCTGTTCACCCCCTGCCTGGGGCATCTCTCACTCCAAAGAACTTCTTGGCCATTGGGATCCTGACCCTTCAGCCTCTTCCCTTGCACTGCCAGCCACACGTGGGGCCCATGGGAAGGGGAGAACAGGGGACAGGGAGCACAGCCTCCCTCCCTGGGGACTGTGCTCTAAGGACAGTGCTGTGTCGCCTTGGGGACTGCTCCCAAGAAACCCCCTATCCTGGGGGCTGAACAGGGCTGAACCTGGAGCTGGGTGATCACCCACTCTCAGCTCCAACGTCTGGGTTTGGGGAAGGGCCTGGAAACATCACATGGACCCCCAATAGTCCCCGATGAGCCCCAACACTACGCAGAGCCTGCAAATGGGGCAGGGGAGGTGAACAGCCTTGGGGGCTTACCCCAGCCTGGAGGCTGGGGGGTCCTGTTTGTCCCCAGCCCACTCCTCCTGCCCTCCCTTATGTCAGAGGGGCACTTCACGTCTGGGACCCACTGGGCATTTCTGCCTTGCAGCACCCCCATCCACAGCAGGGCAGGGCCCCCGTGCTCCCCAAGCACCAGACTCTGCGGGCAAGCAGATGCACGTGGTCCCTCACCATGGCACAAGCAGGGAGTGGGCTTATCCTGCTCCAGGGAGGAGTGGGTGGCAGAGTACATGTGGCCTTTCCCACACACCGTGCTCCGGAGGTGACTTCTCCATTGCCAGCTTAGTCCATTTCCCATGCCGAGGAGGGGTCTGGATACAATCGCCCCATCCTACCCCGAGGGCCCCGAGCCCTGTGCCCTGCCCTTGGGGGGTCACACCGGGCGTCTCGGGGCAAGGCCAGCCCAACCTGTTGGCTTACGGGGGCACCGAACATCATGTTTTCTGGACTGGGTGCCCGGGGTCTTGGCTTTGCTGGTGAGATGCTGCTGGCTGCGGGGGCTGCCCCATGCGCTTGGGATGCCGGTCACACCTCGGCGTCCCCCAGTGCCCCTCCAGCCATGCCGACAGCGGCTGCCGGCTGCTCCCTACCCAGGCTGCTCCCGCTCTGAGTCTGGTGGCGCATCTGATGGTCCCAGGAGGATCAGGACAGGGAGGGAGCTGCGCAAAAGCTTCCCCTCAAAACAAGATCCCTACCTGGCCGCTGCCTGCGTCGGTCGGCCCAGGGCTGAGGGGCTGGTCCCACCTCCGCGGGGGCTCGCTCGGCTGCAGCGGGGCGGCACCCGTGTCCTCCCAGCCGAGCGGTGGGGCTGCCCAGCTGCTGGCCGGGCTCATGCCACCCAGCTGCGCCCACAGCCCTCCGTCAGGCTGTCGAGAAACGGAGGCTCATTACATGGGTGGGGAATAACGAGCAGGGCAGTCTCGTACCCCCGGCTGTGGCCAAACCCCGGGAGGTGAGGGGCTGTGGGGATCGCATTCGGCACCCGGGGCTGCCTGCACTGGGCTCTGCTGCAGCACCCAGAGGGGGAACAGTGCTGGCAGATATTTTGTCTGCAGCTCTTTAACCTCCTAACGTTTAACTGAAAGGAGGAGGGCAAAGAAAAAGAAACCAGGCCGAGAACACTTTTTCTGATGACGTTCCTGATGCAATAAGTCCCTCTGAAATTTGATTTGCAGCTGTGGCCAGCAAGGTATTGGAAGCAGAGTGTGCTTCAATAATTCATTGCTCTTTAAAGCCTCTAAGCCTGCTGGCCACAGCCAGGGGAGCCCATGACACCTTTGCATTAAAAAGGGTGCTGGAGATTTACATACATAGACTAGTCCCCTCCTCCCCCCATCCAGGCCTGGCTTATTTATCTTCATTCCTCTCTCTAGGGCACAACCAGGTTTATATTCTTCAAGCGCCGCTTTTTGAAACCACCACAGTGACCTGGTGCTCTTGGTGACGGTGGGGGGTTCAAACCAGCATTAGCCATGCAGGCTTCTGCCATGCAAGCGGGGCGGCTGGCACTGCCCTCCTGGCCCCACAGCCCTGTCCTGCGGGCAGGTTAGCAGCAAAGGCAGCCATGCCCCACGGAGCTGCAGGTCCTACCAGCGCTCCAGGGAAGCTCTGTAGAGCGGGGCTTACTGGGCACGCTGGCACATCCTTGCGATGCGTGGATATAAGGGGTTAAGCATCAGTTATTACTGGTGACCTTCAGACCGCGGTGCTTGGCCGGAGGCCGGGGAGCTGTGTCCGGGTGGGATATGAGCTGTGGCTCCTTGGCATGCCCAGCTGCCTGGGCGCCGAGTGGAAACAGCTACATGTGGGCAGCCACATGCCCGGCTGCCCGAGAGCCCAAGAGTCACCCCACCACAGCATCTGCAGGGTCTGGGTGGGCAGTGGGGGCGTGCTGAGGTCCCGCAGCAAATGGGGATCACAGCAGAGGGTGCCGAGGCTGCGGTGTGGGCACATCACCTCCTCCCCATGCTGCCATGGTCCAGCACAGGGGCTGGGCGGGTCCTGGGGCAGTGCTGCAGCTGGGGGAGCTGGACCCCATCAGCACTAGTGTCCCTGCAGGAGGTGTGGTGGTCTGTCCCCGGGGCCTTGGTGAATTTAACCCCCCCAGCCCTCTCCTGGCAATGTGACTCGAGATGGCAGCTGAACCATCTGGAGCTGTTTGATAAGGTATACCAGGCAATAGGGCGCCTACCGAGAGGGTGTCCCCTGTCTTCCTCCACTCTCCCTGCATGGAGCAAGCCATAACCCCTCCGCTGCACCCACCTGCAGGTAGTGGTAGGCCAAGTCTTGATGGCAGGACTTGGATTTCAGCAAGGCTTTGTCAATCGTGGCGGAGGCCTTCTGGCACACTTCCCGGGCATGGCTGAGTGTCAGCGTGGACCAGGAGCCCCTCTTAATGTAGTTGGAGTCATTGTTGATGGGGATATTGGTGCAAGGGGTGACCTTGAGGTCGTTATTGCTCTTGGAGGATTTCAGCATGTGCTCGCTGATGGTATTGTAAGCGTGCATGAAATACTTCGGCTGGCTGTGGTCTGGCTGCCGGCCCAGTGTCATGAGGCCCATTGGGTTGCGGTAGCTGCAGGTATCGCTGTCTAAGTTGTCATCTGAGCTCCACCAGCCTGATATGTTGGATCTGGTCCTGCGCTTGGGCTCAGAGGTCTTCGCTCGGTCTTTGCTCTTGCTCCTCCGGTTTTGCTTGGGGTCATCCGCCCCCTTCTTGCCATTCACATTGCCTTTGGTGGGGCCCTCCAGAGACTGGGACTTGGCGAATAGCTTCTGGACAGAGTGAACAAGGTGCCGGATTCGCCCAGGGCTCTCGCTCCGGTGCTTCGCATCGCTCCTCTGAAACTGGAGGGTGCTGAAGCCGTCTCTGTGGATGGGCAGCTGCTTCTCAAACTGGTCAAGGAGGTTTGCAGGCAGGCGGTTGATTTTAGTGGCTTGGGCATGGCTTGGAAAAGGGTTGTCATCTGGGACCTCAAAGTGGGAGTTGTAATGGATGCGGGGGAAAGTGCTGCTGTTGGAGATCTGGTTGTTGAGTGGAAGGAGACAGTCGCCATGGAGGGTATTCTGGGCTGGGAATCGGGGGTCCATGGTGAAGGAGTCGGTGGGGCTGAGGAGATAAGGGTTCCTGTCCTGGGGGGCATAAAGAGAGTCTTGAGGGGAGTCCAGGTTATCAGAGAGGTGACGGCTTCTGTTATCTCCTAAGCCCTTCATGGTCCCAGCGTTTCCTAGAGCATCGCTCAGGGATGGTGTGGCAGAGCCCTTGCAGGAGCACTGACCCCGCTCCCTCGCAGACTTTCCAGCACCTGGAGGAAGAGGAGAGATGTTCAGAGCCTGCCAAGAACCTCTTTGGCAGCCCACTCCTCACCGGGGCGTCCTTGCGAGGGCTGTCCCAGCTGTAAAAGCAAATGCCCCCAAGGTTAAGGGACAAAGGAGAGAAGCAGGATGGGAGAGAGATGACATGGCAGGAGGGGAGGAGCAGGGGCATGAGACCAGGGGCTGGAAAGAACAGGGTACAGGACAGGAGGAGGAGAAGGATTCATTCTTTCTAGCTGCAGTTTAAGTGCTTGTAGGTCCCAGTGCTCAACCACAGGCTGCTTAAATAATGCTGCTGCTATTTTTCTGGTCTCTGCACATGTTTATTTAATAGAGTCCTTTCCCCAGCCAGCATAACAAAGGCTAGCAGGGGCGCTGCCAGCAAATCACTGCTCCTGTCCAATTTGTTCAGGGGGCTGGAGAAAAACCTGCTGTCAAACACTGCACACGGGCCTTGCCTGAGCCAAGGGAAGTCTGGAGCCGAGCATCCCATCTTCTGCATTATGCTTTGTGTTTCTGTGGTTACTGGATCTTGGAAGGGGGATGGCAGCCCTGCTCTGTGTGTTGCGTGCAGCTGCGCTAATGCGATATGATGTCAAACGTCTCCTCTCCAACAAGCGCCCTGGTTTATGGCATGTTTTACCCCGGAGGAAATCGTTTCAGTAGCTACAATGAGAGCAGAGGTGTTTCTGAACACTCAGAGCCTGACCTGAGAAGCTGTTTGCTGCTCAGTTGATCTTTCCTGCCTTGCTGCATCGGTCCTGGGGGAGCTGTGTCACCCTCCAAGCCTGTCCGCCTGTCCCTCGCTATGGTCCTCCTCTGCCACAGCAAGGGGCTGAGGTTGGCCATCTGTGGCTCACTCAGCAGGTACAGGCATCCCTACAGGGTGATGGAGCAGGGCAGCCGGAC
Source organism: Fregata magnificens (assembly GCA_013389945.1). Classification (NCBI taxonomy): domain Eukaryota; kingdom Metazoa; phylum Chordata; class Aves; order Suliformes; family Fregatidae; genus Fregata; species Fregata magnificens. Next base: position 90,886 of record WAAD01003100.1, read on the forward strand.
ACGGAGAGTCCCCTTAGGGCAGGGCAGCTCCTCACTGAAGGTTTCTTCGGTGCACTTACCCCGTCCCGCTTGGCTCGGAGGGATCCTCATCTGCACTGGGTTATACAGGGAAAAATGACAAACTTTTTGGGGCTGCTTAAAGAAAATCAATGAACATATAGATGAGTTAAGTCGATCAATCAATACTTAAAACCTATCTGAAATCATGTAGTGTATAAACTAATTCTTATTTCCTTTTACCTTTTAGTTTAGCTTCCTATTTCCTTTTCATTTTAGTTTGAGTGCAGCTTGAAGGCAACTAGCAAACACTGAAGCATCCTACGGGTGTAAAAATCCAGAGAACTGGGATCCAAGACTACTTTTGCAAAATCCAGGGCCCCAAAACTTATACATGTAGCTGAACACGTAGCTGGTAAGATGAAGGGGCTGCTCTGGGAGCTGCGACGACAGGGGTCTGAGCCATTTTCCAGCACTAGGGTGATCCAGTGTTCCCCAATGTGCACCTGGAAGGGGAAATAGTGGGAAATAGTGCCTGGAGCCTCAGAGCCTCCAGTTTGTGGGAAAGAAAACCATCATTTGCTTATTCCTAGAGAACAAGTAGGGTAATGGAGTGCCCCTGTGAGAAGCAGAGCTGGTAGTCTGGGCTCCTGCGTTCTCCCTGTTCAGCCACAAATTTGACTCCAGTCTCCCCGAGGAGCCTGTCCTCCTCCACGCAGTCTGGTCGGCAAAAGCAGCAAGGACCGAACAGATGCAAGGAGCAGAGTCAGCAATCACTGAAGGGCAGTAGGAATTGACAGACTCGTTTTGCTTCCTCACACAGGGAAAAATGTATTACTAATGAAAAGCAGCTAGGACTTTAAATAATTGGAAGCACAAAAAAAGAGAAGTGCAATGTATTCCATAGCCTGATGGGTTTTAAAAAGTCCCCATCTAACTCTGTTGCTCCCAGCGGGTTGGCAAAGCAAAGCTGGTCTTTTTAAAGCAGTGGTTTGCAGACAGCAGGCGAGTGCAGCCTGTGCTCTCCACCCCGCTCCGACACGGAGACTCCCACTCCCGCTCCAGCAAATCCTGCTCCCGGGGGGGTCCTGCCAGCCGCCCTCAGCCGAGTGCACTTCTAGGCATTGCGAGCTGCCCCCCAGCACTCATGTGAACCTGCACGGCTCTTGTTCTCCAGTGGATCCAGATGTCCCCATGTGGCCCCACACAAGGCTTGCTCTGTCCTGTCCCATCTCTCCTGAAACCCACCTGGAGAAGCTGTACGGCCCCGTGGGGTGGGTCCTCTTGAACTGCGGCTGACCTGGGCCCTGCAGCTGGTCTGGCTGCCTTTGCCTACAGCCTGGTGCCCTGCCACGTGGCCTGGGCTTTGGTGGTATGGGAGATACGATTTGGCTCTCAGGCCTCTCCACCACACAGACAGTGCCCATACATTTTGGGGATGAGGACATGGCTGTTATCCTGGCCTGAGCTGGGGGAACTTTAATACCAAACTTGCCCTTCTTCCCGAAACACCCCATGCAACATTAGCCTTGACTGGTGTCCAGCTGCTCCATGGTCTCTGTGGGTGCCATCCTTTTCCTGTTATGCTCTTCAGCACCTAGGTGCATCAGCCTCTCTGGAGTCCCTTGCCCATGGGACAGCACCCACGTGAGCTGGTGGAGCAGCAGTGGGTGCTGGCTGGAGGAGTGCCACAGAAGAGAGATTCATAGATGTGCCAGACAGCCCTGCTCCTGCTTTGTGCAAGCTGGCATCAGCGCAGTGGTTAAACAGACAAAAAACCCCAGGAGATGTTCTCAAAGGAAACCCGCTGGACAGAAGAGAAGGACAGAGTGTAGAAGGACAGGCTCCAGACTGAGCCATCCATCTGGTCCTTTAAATTCCAGATCGCCATGAATGGGCAAGCTCAACCCTGCCCAACTTGGGGGGAAGCCCAAATCCTCCCTGAATACCGCCCTGATCTGCCCAGGCTCAGCTCTGCCTGCTGTGGCCTCTTTCTCCTTTCCTCCCATACCTCAGCTCCAGACTCCGAGCAAGGTCCTTCGCTTGGGCTTGGCCGCCTGAGGCCATCCCAGCTCTGATGGATGCTGTGCTTCTCCCATCACATTATGCTACAGGAGTCAGACAGTCCCTAAGGAGACAACACAGCGCTGATTTGATTATAATGGGATGTCTCTGGATATTGATAGTAAATACATCTTTTCCTACAAAGGGCAATCAATATTTGAAGCAGAAATCTCCCAGGCACTCCTGAGAGACACTTCAGCCCCATGACTGCTTTGCCATAAAGCACATCAAGCATCACTGCTTTTGTGTTCACTGGGCTCCAGAATAAAGTAAAACTGCCTTAGGACTCAAAATAAAAAGAGAAATGAAATTAAATTAAATAAATGAAATGAAAATAAATGAAATGCAATGAAAGCCTGGCTTGCAAGGGAAGAGTGGGGCTGGGGGCCGGACTGGCTCAGGACGGCTCAAGAAGCAGAGGGGCAGGGAGGTGTGACCGAAGGGCTGTGGGGACGAGTGGGAAGGGAGAAAAAGTGAAGTTTGCAGGGGGTGCTGGAGGGTTGGGAGCAGAAGGGATGGGAAGGCAGGGAGCAGGGGAGGGCAGGGAGCTCCCTCTCTCCCAGGCTGGTGTGCTCTTGCTGAGGGTGGACACTCGCTTGTATATGGCAGATAGTTTATTGCTCCCTTTTCCTCCTGTGGGCTCATGCAGAGCTGCCAACAGGTCCCAAGCCTCTTGCCTGTCCTGCTTGCGCTAGGCACCCCTTCACTTGATGGCCAGCCACAGTGTGGGGTGCCAGCTGCTGGGCATGTGTGGGGTCAGGGCTGGTGGGGCAGTCAGGACTCCCCCAGCCCCTGGTGCCCACCATGCTGTGTTTGCTGCATCCTCTGTGAGCTGTTTTCCCTTTAAGACGGATTAAACTGTTTTCATTACATTTCAATTACTCTCTGCAATCCTTGGCACCTTCTTGAGACATGGGGTCATGGAAGGGAAAAACCCAACAAGCCTCTTCTCCGCCATCTTTTTAATTTGGAAGGATGAAAAAGCTTGAAATTAAATCTCCCAAATCCATGATCCTGCAGCTTGCAAACTGGGCAAGGGCTGTCTTCCAGGACAGCCGCCTGGTGCCCCTGCTGTGTCCCCCCGCCCTGAGTCAGGCACCACGGCAAGGAGGTGGACGGCCCCCAACCACAGGGGGGGCACCCAGAGTGGCCCGCAGGAGAAGACCCTGGTTAGCAGATGGTCATAGCAGGGGCTGCCAGGGCATGGAGAGGATGCATCCCTGAGCCCAGGGGAAGGGGCTGGTTTTGCTGCATGGCCCCATTACCTTCCTTCCCCTCAGCTTGTGTTTTTTCGGGGTTGCCCTTCCTCTTCCCAGTGGCTTTGCTGATGCTCAGGTCTCTGAGGTGCAGCAGATGACCTGACCTGATTTCTGGCACTTTTGTGTGTCCCAAACCATTCTGAACCCCAGCTGGAGTCAGCTTCCTCTCAGGCATGATTTACAACACCAGCACTGGAGCTGCCTGTTTGCCGGCTCAGACTGGCTGCACTGAATTCACTTACAGCAGCACCTCCTGCAAAATACATCCGCAGCTCCAGACACCGAGCAGTGTATGAAATCTCAAATCAGGCAGGAGATGATAGCCTTGCCTGAAGAAGCTTCCTGCTCAGCAGGGACTCCTCTCCTCCCTGAGGTGAGCACTGCCAATGTTTCCCTCCTGTAGGACCCACAGCTGCTGCGCTCGCCTACTGTGAGTGGGAGATGGGGCCGGTCCGGGGGCTGCCGAAGCTGGTTGGGAGATGGTTCACTCCACTTCAGGAAGACTGAATCACATCTTCATTGTGAGCTGAAAAGCCCCTGTTGTTGTAAGAGATACTTCAATGACTGCAAATATTTGCTTTTCTGTCTCTTTTTAACAGCAAAGAGATTAGGCTGGCCCGAACTCTGGGCAGAGCAGGAGGTAACCGAAAGGAACTGGGCGGAGAAGAGGAGACAGCTGCAATGCAGTGTAGATACTAGCAAAGCAATGATTTCCTAGCTATCTGTCCTGTCCTCACTCTCACGCGCCTGCCCAGCTTATGGCTGTCCGGCCAGCCAGCGGCCCAGCCGGGCAGTGTTTGGTGCGTCCTTGAAATTATGGTTTGTAACTCCTGGCAGAAAGTGTGAGCGAGAAATCTGTCAAAATGTCACCCAGGGCAGCACCAGGGCAGAAGTCCAATGAGCTGTCCTGGAGAAGTCTGCCTGTCTTTACAATCCTACAGAGCTCTGAAGTTTCTACTATCCATCCGGAATCTCTCTGGTGGCAGCTCCAGCCTGTGATATCTTGTCCTGTCCACCCTGCACATGGAGAACATATCTCCTTCCTCTTTTCCACCCTTGGAGACTAGCTCCATGTCCCCTTGGAGGTGCTCCACCAGGCTACGGACTGTGTCCTCAAGAAGACGGCTGCCCAGGAGACACTGGCCACGGGTCTGTCCCCATCTCCCCGCAGTAATTCCTCCCCTGTTGCTGTGATATGGTGAGGGCAGCAGCCAGAGGACTGCTGCTCCACAGGGGCTGCTCCCTGCCTCTTCTGAACAGGCTCGAGCCCCAAGACACAAAACAATGAAGCCTGGGAGGGCCCTGTGCCTGTGAGAGGGCAGAGCACCTCCTGCAAGCCAACCATGTTAGGGACCACCGGCTTTGATCAGCTTCTGTGCTGGGGCTCTGCACCACAAGGGACTTGGGCAAACCAGCTGCCACTGCCCACCATGCCTCCATTTTAACTTCTGGGGTGGAGGTGGGTTTCCAGGAGAAACTACCCTTTGTCTCACGTCTCTGGGTTCCCACGGGCCAAATTCCCGACTTAAATTCTGCAAACCCACCTTAAAGCAGCTTATACTGAGGACATGGAGAAGACAGGGCAGAGGACAGGGTAAATCCTCTTCCCTCTCTCAGAGAGGAGGGGACAGGAGGAGCACATGCAGTACCTCACCCTGCCAGCCTCGCCTCGCCTCGCTGCTTTCTGCTTCAGTCCATTTCCAGGATTTCACTTTGCAATTAGCTGGCGTTTACAAGTCCGATGTGCGGCAGAGGCAGCTGGTGCTGGGGATCAGCGGGAAGGGCTCGCTCCTTCTCACCAAGCCTGGGAGGGCATAGGGAGCCCCGACGTTCACCTGGATTTCTGCTCCTTGTGCGTGTGTGTTGGGACTGTAGCTTGAGGGCAAACACACATCTGTGTGGCTGCGGATTGTGTGTGTGTTTGTGTGCTGTTGCCTGTGGTGTGCATGGTGGAGACCCAGGTGTGGGGATCAGGCTTGCCCTGCCAGGCGCTGGAAGTGGCCAAGAGGGAGGTCAGGCCTACCTCTGCAGCTTTCACAGCGCGAGGGACTGCATCTGGGTGCTTCTGCTCCTGTAGAAACTGGGGAGCTGCAAGCGCTGGCCCGGTGGCTGCATTTCACCTCCCATGGCCAGCAGTGGGTGCAGGCTCTGTGCTGCCTCCCTCCCTCTTACACACATCCCTTGGCACACATCTTCCATGCAAGAAGTCCATGCCCTCTCCCTGGCCGCCCTCCTCTGCAAACACAGCCGTGGCTGCCCTGGCTGAGCGGTGCCTTGATCCAGAAATGAGCACTTGAAGAGCTCTTCTTTCTTCCCAAAACCACAGCTGAAAGCATCATTGCTCCCTTCCCTTGCTTCCCTCTCCTCTCTGCCTCCCCCTCACAGCTTAGCCATAGATTTCCTGCTATTCCCACCAGCAGAGCTTTCCAACAGCTTCTAAGTTTGTTCCCTGTGGAAACAGCAAAGCTGCTGCCCCCACGCTGCATGCCGGCCCAGGGGCCTTCGTCCTTGCTAAATGGAGGGAGGAACCTACCACCCCCTGGGAGAGCTCAGCTCTCTCATCCTAACCTTTGTCATGTCCCATTTAAAAACATAACGCACCTCAAAATCACCGCACCTGTGCAAAACACCAGGCACCAGCCATACAGCCAGACCTGGGTCCAGGTAGTGCCACCAAGAAGCCAGAGACCCTCTTGCCAGGCTTCTTGGCTGGCATTTGTATAACAGTCACAGACTTGTTTAGGTTGAAAGACATCTCTTGAGATCATAACCTTGGAAGCAGGGTTCGCCTGAACAGGACTGGTTGGGGAGGGACATGTACTACTGAGGCAGGGCTGGCCATGAAGGGCCAGGAGGCCATTCAGGCGCTGCTCAGGAGAGGCAGGTAGCAGCATCAGGAGAAGCAGCAGCCTGTAAAATGGGACTGCTCAGGGCACAAGTCCTCCAGAAGGAAGAAACCCCTGTACTGATGGGGCTGCAGGCACCCTTTGGAGTCAACTAGTCCTGCCCTCTGCTAATCAGCTCTTCCAGGGCTCCACGTACCATAAGCTCCCACGTAAACCTCAGCCCAGCCATCCAGGCTGGCTGCAAACACATGGGTGGCTTTTATATATAGAAACCTAGCAGTGTGCTAATAACTAGCTACATAAGGAATAAATGTTTCGCAACCTGCAGAAGAAAAATGACTCCCCTCACCCTGCCACAAGAAGCTTAAAAAATTGTATACTGTGGTGTAGGTGACGTCGGTCTGCCTACACGCATGAATTCAAATGTTCCCTGAATTAGCAGGAACGCTTCATGTGGCATTCAGCGAGGGGGGCCGCCGGCTTCCAGGGCGTTGCATTAATGATGATTCAAGAGTTCAGAATCTAATCGCAGGGAATAAAAATAGCCAGCTTCTACTTAGAACAATTCATTATACAACAGATCTTCCTCCAGCCTCCTTCTGCTGCTCGCTTCTCCCCAGGAAGTTTCCCACTGCTGCTGGGGAGCTTCGTCCCAGGGGCAGAGCGGGTACTGAGGTCTGAGCAGCAGGCAACGCTGCCCATCCTGGGCTGCTGAGAATAGCTTAAGCCAAGGTCTCCTGAGGAGCACTCGTGGGGTTAATGTCACCCAGACTTTCCCACTGAGACATGTGACTGCATCACTGGGAGAACCGAGGTGCACCCGCCCTTTCCCCCTCACTCTCCGTACAGCAAGGGAGGGGAGACAGGGGCTTCCAGCGAGTCATGTGTCTCATCTACCCGGGATACCTCCTTAGGAGATCGTGAATTGCTTTACGAGGGCCAGTCTGTTCTGGTGCCCAAAGGTGTCCCAATGGGCTCCCCCAACCCATCTACAAATCCAACTTCCAGGCACCTAACGCAAGATGAAGCAAATCCCAGCATAGGCTAATTGGCGTATGAGCTCAAGAAAGTGTGCAGCCACTGAGTCCCATGTCCCTGGTGGAAGGATCTCCCCACATCTCAGTTCACGTGTGAATAACTGGAGTGTGAATAAGTGAACAAGTGCCTTTTTAATGAGGAACCTGCATACAGCTCCCGAGGCCTCATGGTAGCTGAATAGTGCCCCACAGCCCTGGGAGCCTCAGTGCACACCTGTGGTCCTCTGCTTGTTCTCCAGGCAAAGGGATATCTCTGCTGGGACTGCCAGCTGATGCCCTCTGGGGTGATGGGGAGGGACAGGGTCTGACTGGAGCCATCCCAAAATAGACAAAGAATGGTTTTTCTTCCTTATATGCTCTAGATACTACTTTTTTTTTTTTTTTGGTAGCGGCACAACCAAATGCTGTGAAAATCAATGGCTGCAATATGACAAAGATTTTTGACTGCAGGTGTTGACTAAGCTGGAGGGGCAGATGAACTCTTGAGAGAGACAGAGAACTTCTTTCCATGTAAATGTCACTGGTAACATAATCAACTCTCAAGGGAGCAAAACCCCAGAAACTTTACAACCTATTTGTCCCTCAATAGAAGTTTCTCAAAGTTCTTGAGAAGATGGGATCTGCTCTGAAGAAGGAAATGCAAAGCATTAAGTAGGGCAAATGAGACAAATGAAGGCAAGATAAGAAAGGAAGAGTTTTCAGGAAGAAAGCAGGAGAGCTGATGAGATGGAGTAGAAGGACCAGAGCAGTGAGCAAGGGTCACTGTCTTTGGAAACCTATCTGCAGTCTCTGCTCTCTTACAGTGAACTTGGGGCACATGCTGGTGACAACATGGTGCATGTTCCAGCTTGTCTGCAAGAGCAGCTAATGAGACCATTTGGGACCAAAACTGATTTGTTCTGGTCAGTGCTGTTCAAGAGGCCTGGTGGGTTGCGTGTGTGTTTGCAAAGCCCTCTACGGAGCAAGCAGAGGATGAAAAGCACTTAACATGGCTGTCCTCGACCTTACTTATGCTGTGACTCCCAGGGATGGAGGTTGTCCACACTTGCACTGAAAACTTGTGACACAGAAGGTGGCAGGCCACTCTGCTTGGTCTTCTGTGCTACCACCCTGCCCCAAAACGCCAGCCAGATCCTCCTGTCTCACTGTGCTACCAGAGCGAGCAGCAGCCCCAGGACCGGGGGTACCAAGGACTAAGCAGATGAGGAGGAGGTGGGGATAGCTGGGAGAGTAGGGACAGGCTCCTTGCCGTAGATGTTTGTGGCACTGCAATGACAGGGTGCTCTGAATGGCGATGGCTGTTGCTGCTGCACCACCAGGTCTCTGCAGCTTTGCAGGGATGTTGCTTTGCTCCAGGGCAGATGTTCCCATTGCCTAAATGTCCAGATGAAGCTAGGTATGGCCCTGGCTGCGTTTGGGATGCAGGATGGAGATGCTCTCTGGCAGTGGATTTGCTCAGTGCCTGAGACAAAGCAGCTCACGTTGCCTGAGGGTCCTGGGGCGAGGGGAAGCAGGTGGGGAAAGACCAGCAGCTCCCTCTGCCATTTCCAGAGAACAGACTGAGACTTGTCTGCAGCCTCCTGTGTGCTCAAAGCTGCGGGAGCACTTCCTTTGTCTCAAACTAGGTCAGCGCGGAGGCACGACGTTACTATAGCAATCGGTATTAGATTTCATAACTTTATTTTAGTGATGGGTGTGTTGCAGGATTCACTACTAGATGGAGGGAGGGTTGTCACTGAAATACCCTCTCCAGCTCCCCTTCCCCAGCCTCCCTCTCCCTCCTGCTCTGCTGCCCCTCATACCACAAGCACACAGCTGTGTCTGTCCATCCCGTCCCTCCCCTCGGCTGTTTCTGAAGAGCCCCAAAGTCATCCCTGAGCCATACTGTACCTCTCACAGCTTGCCAGGCTTGGGGACTAGGCCAGATTCAGCATCCTGTGCACCTTGTGTCCCTCTGGGCTCCAGAGCTGTCCCTCATGAAGACCTGCCAGGCAGAGAGAAAAGGGAAAATGTCCTCGGATCACAAAGAGCAGAGTGGTGTCTTCCTGCCAAATGTCTCAGGCCATCACCCTGATGCTGTAAAGACACAACAACTCTGATTGACACCCAGGTTGTCTTCATTAAGTCCTAGCAAAGGCACAAGGCAAATGCAAGAAAGCATCGTCTGTAAAGAGGCAGAGGCAATACCCATGGGAGTGGGGGAAGACCTGGAAGTGGGTCCCATGTCCCTCTGTGTTGCATGTAGACTGAAAGGATGGACTGGAAATCAGCTGGGTGGAGAGGAGAACATGCAAAATGCCCGGGCTCCTTGCTCGGGGGCACAGGGCTGCGGCGAGCCCCTTTGTGGGAAAGTACTCCTTTACTTTTCTTCCCTTGTTTCTCTGTCATTAAATAATCCCTCAACAAACCCCCTTGCTGCCCATGGCTGTATCTTTGTTTATTGGCCATGCCAGGAGCTTACTGTCCTGAGCAGGGGTGGTTCTGTAACCCTCTGTGCCTCATCTTCTGGGCTGTTCACTTTGCTTTGAGCCCTGGGAGAACAGTCTGGTAAGGCAGAAAGGACAATCCTTGGGGATAAACCCCCTGACCAGGGTGGCAGATGGCAGCCAGTTACCTTTGCTGTGTCCTAGCTATGCACCTGCCAAAATCTGCAGCTTACTCTCACCTACCAATGCTGCTCATTAAACTTTTGCTTGAGCAGCTCACACTGTAAATCTCTTCCATCTGGTCACTAGGTGCTACTGTATTGCAGCTAAAACGTTGTGCTGCTTTCTTCATCGTCATTCCCCATCAACTACACTGCAAACAACTGAAAAAAATGCTCCCTGTATGAAAAGTAAAGTAAATAAATATGGGAAAACCCCCCAATGTTTCTTAATGCCCTCAAAAGCCTACACATCACAACAGAGAACACAGCCTGAATTATTTTATCAGTGAGATTAAATATTACTTGGGGTTTACATCAATTAATTTCCAAGGTAGGCTTGTGTGTGTGCGTGCATATTTTCTCTTCTGCACTGAGAAGATGCAGGCATGGTGCTGGGACAATATGGGGAGTCCAGCCTTTTGCTGCTGAGAAGCAAGGGATAGGAATAGTGTGCTAACTCAAAGCGAGGAGTCAGCCTTCCTATGACGGTGGTTTTTTTCATTCCTAATCAGACAGAGGTGGCCATCTGGGTCTTGAGAAGGCCTGCCTAGAGCTCACGGGGGCTTTAAAATAGGCGAACAACAGTTTCTTGACTGGGAGGACGTATGGGAGGCTGGGACAAGGATACGAACCTCGGCAATTTTTCTAGGAAAGCTGGATCTGAGTGGTGGGTTTGACTCTGGTGAAGCAGAGGAAGACCAAACCGGTGCCCTAGTGCCAGTGATAAGACAGCAGCTCTTTGTCCCCAGAAAGGAGAGATGGGCACTGCAGTGTGCACGAGATCCTGCTCTCTCACCCTGCCACCACCCAGCAAGAGGGGTTTTGTCCCCAGGTTAACTCATGCCTGGGGGGGGTCTTTGCAGACATCCCAGGTGCAATGTATGCCTGGGTTATGACAGAGGCACCATGTTTCCTTCCAAACATGCTCACCAGCCCTCCTTATAATCTGTTCCAAGGAAGCAAAGACTAGATAGATGGACAGACACAGTGCAGGTAGAGAATAAGAGGACTTGGTGTTCAAGAGGCATTCAGAGACTCTCACGGTGGATATCCCAACAGACAAAAGAATGAAAAGCCTGGAAAGATCAGAAGACTGCCCTCCTAAATCTGGTATAAACCCTCTTCACCTTCCCACTAGCTCTGTACCACATGAACCCCAACAATGCAGAGGAAATGGTTAAAGGAAAGGCAAACGCCCTGGGAAAGCCAAGCAGGAGACAGCTGTTGTTTAGACAGCGCAGTCATATATGTCCCCAGAGCTCACCTGTCTTCTACACCAAAACACTTGTTTTTTGAGTTTCTTGCTGCCGATGGGTACTCAGCTGTGAAAACCAGAGACAGACGCTCTGTCCAGGAGGTACAGCAAACATGCTTCCACCTAACCAAGGAGGCCTCTGTTCCAGAGGCATCAGCTCTTGAAGACAAGAGACAATTCCATATCCCAAGCTCAGACATTCCTGAGCTCAGAGATGCCAATGAGGTTGCAGGTTGCTGCCAATAGGCCACTGCTCCCAGCACTAAATATAACATTAATAATAGATGAGCTATGATGAGTCTGCAGATGGCCATGCAGCAGTAATTGCATTGACACCATCCAACACTTTCACAGCTCTTTCCACATGAAAAGTGAATTCCAGCTACTAGTGAGTTGGGTTAGGTTTGAGCCAGTACTCCAGAGCCTGCAACAGCCATTAGCACAGCCACTATCCACGGCTGGTGCTACCTACAGCCATCCACAGCATCAGCATCCGTCTGCGCAGTATCCAGTAGCAAAGCTATTGCTCTCCTGCTCTAATGCCACTAGTACCGTTATGAAGGGTAACACTATGTGTCACTAGAGCCACTAATGTCCATCGTGAAAGTCATCAGCATCTGCCAGTAATGCTCTCAGCACCCCTCCTGGGTGCACAAGTATCCACCACTAGTGCCCAGCATCCCGTATCACCACCAGTAGCTACTTGCACTGGAAGTATCTGTTCAGTACTACCATCACCCATCACGCCTGTGTCTGTCACCAGCACTCTCAGGGTATCCTGGAGTACCTCTATGAACTGTGCCGATCCTGGCACAGAGTGACTCTGATGGGTGGGAGGAGCAGTGCCTGGGCTTCAGGCCTCCACTCATCCAGCAGATTTCTCAAAATAAAAGATGCCATTGAAGCGCTGGAGAAAGAAACGTTTTTGTCTGTAATACTGCTTTTGTCTTTGCGTGCTACTGTTGCACTGAGAAAGCAGTGCTATAATTACCTTTAATTAATATCAGCATCAACGCCCCAAGGAAATGCAAATGAACAATTGTGCCACCAGCACAAGTACGTTATGTTAACTACCAGCGATCCACCTCCATCATCCCCCTCTTTCTCCCATTCTCAGGAGCAGCTTGCTCACGTCATGGCTGCTGCATGGAGGGGGTGGGATTGAGGATGATGTGTGGAAGGACACACACTGCTATGAGAGGTGGTGTAACCTCAGGCAAGTGGATTGCAGACCAAGGGGAATGGTGGGGAGCAGGGGGCAAGCTGGGGTCCCTGAGCTTCCAGGCAATGAAGGCACAGGATGCCGGAGGAAGCTGCCAAGGGTCCTTCCAGGGTGGTCTGCATGCTCCCATGCTGTTGTTTGCTCAGGGCTGCTGATGAACTTATGTCCCTTCCCTGCATGATTCAAGACATTTTTGGTGAACTAGGGCCTCAGATGCTCTGCAGCCAAACCTCACTGGAGAATCAGCTCATGATTATTGTTCCTCCAAGCCTTGGTCTAGGAGAGGAGGGCCACAACCTGCCCTTCTGTAGCCCCTGTGGTTCTGTTGGACTTGAAGTGTGGCTGGAGAAGACCTTGAAGAGACTGATCTGGCCTTCAGATCCCTGGTATTGCCACCTCAGAGATGATTGCAGCTAAGTGACAGAAAGAGGCAACTCTGCGTAAAGGATCCTATTGCCTGTTGGGGTCTCCAGACAAAGTCGATGAGGGTTTCAGTCATGACCGAGCAGTGGAAAGCATAGCCTGCTCGCACAGCAGCATGACGCGAAGGGCAGGATGGTCTTTCCCTTCCAGCCAGCCACTCCTGGGGCCACAATGGTGTGACCACAACCTGAGCAGAGCAAGGCAAGCAGAGCACTCATGGTAGGCATTCCTGGAAAGGTGCAGATGGTGCTCGGATTTAATTTTAGTACAAATACTGTGAAATGTTAAAGGCTCATAAAGCAGCATTTTGGGCTGGGTCTGTCTGAGAAAGGGAGGTGCCTCCCTGGCCGGTCCCTCACCTCCCACTGCAGGGACTTTCTGCTTCTCTTCCGAACTTGAAAGAGCCTCAGCAAACTGCCCATGTCTGCTTCTTGTTAAACCTGAGAAGAAATGAAGTCCTCGCATCAGGGAACCAGCAAAAAGTGACCTGCCTGGGCTTCTCTATTTTGCTGCTGGCCCCACGTCAGATCCAGAGCTCTGGTACGGGAGAAAGGCTGTGAGCCTGAGAGAAGACCTGCGAACACAGTAGGGATGACCGCAGGGACGGAGGGGACAAGCAGCTCCAGCACAGAGGCAGTAAGAAATGGGTGAAGAGCACAGCCAGACATGCAGGCTCCCAGTGATGGCAAGCACTACTGAATGCAATGTTCCCCTCCTCCTGCTATCAACCCTAACTTGAGTTCCTTCTACTAGTTAGATTTGGCGACTGTAAGTTCAGGTATAGTCATTACAAACCTCTGGCCTGCTCTCCTTTATGAAATAGGCCATAGCATCATTCTGTGCAAATCCAGCAACAGAAATAATGAAAATAAATATACGTGTGTTCTTCTACCTCTAATCTCATAACCATTTCTCTGGATAAAACAAATACATTGAGCTCCTTTGGGTCTCCCAGAAAGAATTACATTTTGTATGAAGGATGCTTGGGGCCTGATTTGAGAGCTATCACTGCCTCACATTTGAGAAAGGAAAACAGGATGCAGTGGAGAGAGCGGAGAGCACAGATGAGATATGGCTGTTCATAAGTGAAGAGATTTGTAGCCAGTATTAAGACTCTTCTGAAGGAGGTATGAATGGAAAAATATGTGCATGAAAGCACCAGAGGAAACAATCGAGCAAAGGCGGGAAGAGTGGCAAAGTCCTGCTGAACCATGAGGAATATATTCCCCTCTCCAAGCCCAGAAGGCTGGCGCTCTGCAAAGGTCCCTGCACAGATGACTTGTCAGCAGAAGAGTTGCGTTTGGGTCATGGGAGGAGGGAAACAAGGTTACAGCACATTGCATGTGCTGTTCCTCTTCCTGCTCTCCCAACAGGAAGGTACCCTGAACACAAAGACAATGCACACTAATCTTGCCTAAGATTTATGGAAGTTGATGTAAGCAAGAGGCTGAGGCAAAAGATCCACTCATTGTGACTGTTGACTCCTTGAGGCTGTAAAAGACCGATCCAAAACCCACATCACCGTCATTCAAGAGGAACCTCAGAGACATAGTGGGGACCCAACAGCAGTGCTCCTCTTCTTTAATTTTGCACACAGGTGAACCTGGCAAGGCCTCCTGGACATAAGCCTTGGAGCTTGTGAGTACATGAAGGAGAAAGACTTCGGAGAGAATGAGTTTGAGTGACTGAAATCTGCTTCATTTGAAAGAAATACCACCTTCCCTTCCAGTAAGATCTTGTATTAAAATTTCTTTCATTACTTTACTAAATAAACACACAGACAACTAGGGTCTGCCCTGCCTGACTAGAGACTGAAGCTTGGGCAGGCCAGCAGCACCAGAGAGAAGAGGAGGGGACATAATTCCCTGTGGGTGGAGGTTACCAATTCTTAGCATGGGAACAGCAGAAAATAGCTCTGAGGTTCCCGATGGAGGAATGGGGGACGGAACTGGGTGGAGCAGAACTGAGCCTCTCCGGTCCATGCAGTGAGACAATTGTGCCTCCAGTGACGCCCAGCAGGGAAGATGGATGCTCTTACTGAGGATCCCACTGACCAGTGGGGTGGCACGTTCCTTCCCCAGGGCCCAGATACACTGGGTGTCCACAAGGCTGGGTAGTCTGTAATTGCTGAGGAGGGATTCACTAATCCGCACTAACGACGCACCTCACAGGCAAGAGCTCCTGGGCATGCAGAGGGCAGTGGTGGTGCAGGGCATGCTGGTGGCTCTGCTGGGTTATCTGCGTGCCTCTGCAAGAAGGCGGATCCTGCGGCGGTGCCCAGCTGGCACTGTGAGGGTGTGAGCTGTCATGGTCCAGTGTGGTGCAGCAGTCCAGGAGATGATGGGAGACCTTCCTCTGAGGGCATGGGGAGCAAGGAGGATGTGGGACAGACCCAGTAGGATATGAAACAATGAAGGAGAAGGGCAAGTGGGAGGGACTGAGGAGCCTTCATTAGCGTGACATCGTGATGTTGAGAATAAAATTGGTCCAGACAGCAAGGGACTTGAAGAGAAGAAATTCTTTAATTGCCTTCACACCAATGCCAGGGAGCCTGCTCATGTATGGACATGAATTCGACCTAGTTGTGCTCCCGAAATCTGACTAGAAATGTCACGTAATTAGACTGTTAAAATCAGCAAATGTTAAAATCAACACCTTTAGGGAGGAATGAGGGCGCAAAGAGGGACATTGAATGTCATGGCAGGCAAGGTCAGCTTTTTGAGTCATATCTACCTGTAAAGCTTACAGATCTGCGTCCTAGCAGAGGAAGCAGAAGATGGAGAATGTATGGGGCCTTCCACATCTCACCAGCTCATCCTGGCGAGCCTGACAGCCTGCTCTGCAAGCATCTTTGTGATATGCATGGAAAAGAGGTTGCCTTGTTATGAGGAACTTAAAGGGAGAGACTTGTGCTGAGAACTGCATCCTAGTATGACCCCAAGATGGACTTGAGGGACATGGTGGCTAAACAGCTGGACATAAGACATCTGTACAAAATGATGGTTAAAATGAGACTCTGCCTTGATCAGTGAAGAACACTGCAGCAGAAGCAGGCCCCGTGTGTGTCATGGACAGTATCTTACTAGAAAAGAGGTCCTTTTCTGGCAGCTTGATATCTGGGAGGATGTTGATAAACTGGAGATGGTTTAGAGAAGAGCCACAAAGACTGCATGCTGTGGCTCGCACCAGGAGACACCAGGAACACAAGCAACTTAACTGCAGACCACCAGTCCTTAAAAGGCTGACAACAGAGGGCTCTTCAGCGCTGCAGCCAGGACCCCATGTGCATCCAGGGGCAGGCAGCTGAAGATGGTTTAGTCTAGACCACAACCAAAGAAAGGTTTTATTTTTAACAAACAAGAGCTATCAGCCATTAAAAGGACTACGATCCGCTGAGCGTAGCAGTGTATTCTCCATCACGGGCAAAAGTTCAAGTCACCTGGGAGGTTTTTCCCAAGCAAGATGTTTAGTTCCAATGCAGTTCTGAGACCTGAAGGATAAACAAATTCAGGGATTTCTTCTTTGATTGCTGTTACCTTTCCAAAAGTGACTGTATTTCTGGTTTGGGGCACTGTGATAAATGGGACACTTACACATGTTCAGGGCCCCTGTTTTCATGCTTACGTCTTTCAGGAGACAGACCAGATTTACGGCATTTTTTTTCTTAAAACTGGCACTGGGAGTACCACAGACACAGAACAGCATCAGATGGACAAGTCATCCCGGTACTGCTCAGTCCCATGGACAGAAGGGGGCAAATGCCAGACCCTCTATTGGGCCGGGTAAGGCAGTGGGGAATTCCCCTGCTCCAGCTAGGTGTTGTGGAGTGGTCTGGGATCCCCCTGCTTGTTGGTCCTAGGGTGGCCTCCCTGCTTTGAGATGCATCCAGCAGCATGGGAGAAAGTCTGTGAAGGGCTGGGAAATGCATGGATGCAGGTACAGCTCGACTCAGGGAGTGGGAGGAGAAACCCCAGCCGCACTCGCCCAGCCTGTTGGCTCTCTCCTACGAACCTGGCATGGGCCACAGACAGGCCATTGCCCCAGGTGACCCCTGCTGACCTGGCCATCCTACAGACAGCACCTCAATGCCAGTGGGAGGCTCTCAGCCTTTCTCATGTGGTGAATGCTTTCCCATGATAGTTTCCACCCTTCCTGCGGGTTTTTTCCTCCCCTAAAGCCTGAGCTGAGGCCAGGGGAGAGAGTGTCTGGCCCTACGGGAGAACATTACTGGTGATGCTCTGGCACCCGGACATCACCTCTTCCAAGAAACTCCATGCTCCTACCAAGCTACCACCTGACTGGCCTAGAAGGAAGGTGTGAACACTGCCAGCAGTAACACCGGGCATGCAAGGAAAACAAACAGCTGCCTCCAGCCTCTTACTGATGGACCAGGCTGAGAAAGGGATCTGCACTGGCTGCTCACCAGTGCAGCAGGACCAGGCTTGAGCCAGGGGAGAGAGGATGAGGTGAAACCTCTCTGGGGGCTGCAGGGCAGGCTTAGGGTACCACATTATTTTAATCTTCGGCCAGTCACGCAAAGAGGACACAGGGTTTGATTGCACAGGTGGGATAGCCAGCCAGAGCTGAAATGTGGCTACAGAGTAAAGAGAAGGCCAGAGGAGCTAGCTTGGAGCCACCTCCTCTGCTGCCCAGCCTGTTCCCAGCCTGCGGCTCTGCAGTGCCTGTTCTCACTGCCCTCCTCACCCAGGGAACTGAGGAGCCTCTTCCTTGTTGGGGTCTGAAGGAGTTTCCTGCTGCAAAGTGCCTGTGTCCTGACCACGCTCACTGAGTCCCATGGGAGGAAGACCTACTCTCCCGTGGCAGAAAAGACCTGAACGATCTGTACTTGCCACTGCTCCTTGCTCTCCCTCCCTGACCCTGCTTGTCTGCTCAGTCTAACAAGAGACAAAGAGCAGCATCCCTCTCTGGGGCTGAACACAACCTGATATGGCCACTCAAAATCTCAGCTAAAAATCCCTAAACCAGGTCTGCCACACAACCAGTCATGTCAGAAAGCCCCCCGCCTGTGCAGCTCCCGCTGAGAAGCCCTTAGCCTTGTCCCTTCACCGGCTCTGGCCACCCACTGTGCTATTGAGTGCTCCAGCAAAGCTCCTGGCATCTGGGGTAATCTGCATCACCTAGCTGGGTGCCACTGAGGCAGAAACACTTGGACCTTCCTGGGGCAGGTCTCGGCTCTGTGCTTCTTGCCTGAGCCCTGCTCCGACACGGCCACCAGTTGCATCTTTGCAAGGGATGGAAAAGATGAAGCACATTGAGAAACCGTCTGTGGCAAACCCAAGTAAGGGCAGACCACGCTGGTGCTAGAAGACAATAGCCAGCCCAGAAAGAGAGGCAGCATGTGTGCGTGCATACACCCCTCTGCGTGTGGTGCTGCTCGGGTCGCGCAGCTGGGAGTGGGTCACGCTGTGTTTGACCAGGCTGGCCCACGGTGCTTGCTGTTTTGTGGTGCGCTGTGCTGCGCCGTGCTGCCTGCTGTCATACTGACAGCCACCGACTGGCACTGCCTCATGGCAGATCAATTTGCTGCGGCTCCTCGGGATGCGCTGGGCTGGTGGCTGAGGGTTTGTGCTGGATGAGAGGACGTGCTACGCTGATCGGGGCTGCTTCACGTGCCCACCACAGCTGAGCAGCGGTGTCCTCTCTGTGGTATGGAGGATGCTGTCGCTCTGATAGCAAGAAGAGCTCTGCAGGTGCCTGCCTTTAACAAGATGAGTAATTCCCTTTCAGTCCTTTAATCAGTCACTTTTAATTAGTACGCCAATTGTTTTTTCCTTAGCAAACAGCTCTTTCAAGAAGGGTTTTTGCTGCATCTGCTAGGTTGGGAAAACACTGTTCCCAGAAGGGGCTGTGTCTTAGTTCTTCGGCAGGAGATTCCTCCCGTGGAGGCTGTAGGACTGGGCTTATGTGCAAAACATGGCATAGGTCCTGCTCGTCCCTGGCCTTCACCAGGGATGAGCACCCAGCAGAGAAGCCACTTGCTGCTCTCAGACTTTTGGGTGGCTGTAAAATAGGTGGTCACCCCAACGCAGGATGACTATTTTCCTGACTCCAGTAGTGTTTAGCCACAACTGGCTGTTGCCTTGCTGAAGCTGTGCCATCTTCTTGCACACTGAAATTGGAGAAGATGATGTGCCCTTCATCGGTGGCTCCTGCCTGGCTTTGCAGTTCACCTCCCAGGCTGCCTGAGCTGGACAACTTTCACGCTGCTCTGAGCAGCATGCAGAGCTAATGGAGAACCTCGCAAGCCCAAGGAGGGATTATGTGTGTGCTGCTGGGATGGAGGCATTCCTGGACATGCCCCATGCTGCATTTTCCAGAGGACCCAAAGACTGGCTTTCCCTTCCTGTAGGCAAAGACATTCTCCTTATCCACATCCCTTTCAGCCTTTTTTTTCTCTTTTGAAACTTCCTTAGCTTTGTGCTTCTGATATCTCATGGCAGCGAGTTCCACAGGTGAATTTTGTTTGTGGAAAAAGGATCCCACCTTGATCACTTTCCGTGATGCTTTGTCCTTGTGTTAGGGAGAAGAGTAACCAAAGCAGCAGTTCCCTTCTTTGGGTCGTGCACTGTTTCCCAGATCTCAGCCCCATGAGTCCCTCTTTATTTCTTCCCATGTGAATTTTTCGGGCCAGGACAAAGTGCTGCTGCTCAGCCTTGAGCCTCCTGACACTGTGCAGCTGCCCTGGGCAAGATGGGCTGAGCACCATCCCACACTGCGGGGCAGGACCAGCTGAAGGCACTCCTGCCCCTAGCACTGATACCCCCTCTGCCACCTACATGCTCTCTGAATGCTGCTGCATGGTGGGAGGTGATCGGCCATCAGTCCCTTGCAATAAAACCAGTGCTGCTCTCCTAGAGGTCACTAAATTCTCCAACTACAGTTCCCTGCACACGTCTGTTAATGTGGCTGTGTCACCTCTGCTCTGGCCTAATATCCTGCAACCTCTGCCCCTGGGGGACTGATGGAACTGGGAAACAAGATGCTCAGATACGAGGTCTGGTTCCAAGCAATAACAATACGTTGGGTGGAGGGAATGAATCATCCACTGCCAAATACTGTGAGAGAGTCATTCACTTGCCACCTCCACCTCAGGCTAAGCCAAAATCCTGTGTCCAAACACGTCCTGGCGGGTAGGCATTTTGGGGCACGCAGAGGTATAGGATCCAGCCTACAGCAAGGGAGGGCATAATGCAACCTAGGTAAAACTACAGAAAAATAAAATTGGAGTGGCAGTGAAATATATGTTCCCTGGCCGGGGAGAACAGAAGAGTTTGTGGTGAGCATGGCACCACTGCTTGCCATGGGGTTTGTGGTAGGGTAGGGCCACGTCTTGTCCTGTCAGAAAGAAGGTGTTGAGTAGGGGACACAGTGACGAAGGACACTGTGTCCCAGGCCACGGTCCTTTGCTGTGCCCTGGGTGCCTGGGGTAGAGGCATGGATCAGGCAGCTTAGGGATGCGGCAGCAGCCAGCAGAAGAGAAAGTTGCTCTGGATGAGGCTGTTTCCCCACAGCTCTGCCATGATCCTGCACAAGCAGTGTGATGTGGCACAACCAGGAACTTCTCTGTGCAAACCTCTGTGCCATGGGCTCCACACACCTGTGCTAGCACGGAATGAGGCTCCAGCCCTGGTCTTCATAACTTGGGCACAGCCGAGCTGGGTTCGAGGTCTACCTCGCATACAGCCTCTTTGGAGGAGCACATGGGACAGGTCCTTCCTTTCTCTGCTGAGTGCCACCTCATCCACAGGAGCTTTGAGAAGGGAAGGTCACACTGCAGACGGTACAGCTCCCAGAGACCAGGGCGGGGGAGCTGCATACACAGAAATTTTTCAGTTTCTGGCTAAACTTAGGAAAGAATTGCTTCTTTCAGGCTTTCCTGCAATTAAATTTCTGTTTGGTTTTCCCAAGGAATTGGCATAAGAAAAGTGTTTTGGGATCAGCATGACCATTTTTTTGGGGTCTATAATAAAATACCTTTTTGGGTTGGTTTGGGTTTTTTAGACTGTTCAATCTTTTTGTTGTAAAATATCAGTCTTCCTTTAAAATACATCAAAACAGCATTTTCAGATTAAAAACTGAAATGTTTTTGCTTAGCAGGCACCAAAATAGAAATGGAAGCTCCAAAAAATTCCCCTCTTGTTCATCTGAGGTTTTGACACCCCCCCCGCAACCACATATCTACCCAAAAGATCACACATCACCATTGTGTGGTCCCTCTCACTGAGACACAGTGGTGTCCTCAACTGTAGAGGCTTGTTTGCTCCATGGTTCAAGAGTGGGTATTTCCATGGTGCTTTGGACACAAGCTGTGTGCTTGGGTGCTGGCGGCTGTAGGTCATTCAGCCCCAGATTCAATGCAAATACCGGGGTGCTCCTTCCCCACCTCATCTCCATGTCACTGAACTCCTGAGATCATCCTACATCGATATTCAACATCCAGATATTGGGGCAGATGCTGCCAGCACTGAAACAGAAGTTTTCCTTTCTTTTCATTTGAATAATGAAGATGTGCAAACCTCAGCTTGCACTTCCTTCGGGTGGGCTCTCCCCTCTCCCCTCGGAGGACTGCTGTCCCTTGCTCCCTTCCCTAAGGGGAAGCTCTGTCCCTCCAAGAGGGCCCCAGCCACTTTCCTTTTCCTGGCCCAGGGTGGGATGTCCAGGCTGCCCCGGCTTCCTGTGAGTCACCAGCAAATCTCAGCTTCCTTCTGCAGGGCCCTGGAACCAGAGCCCTAATTACAGGGCAAGACTAGCGGAAACAAGCTTATTATTTACGAGGCTAATGAAAATTAATCGTGCCTCCCCCTCCCTTTCTTGTGGGAACAGTCATCTTAAAGAAAGCAGATTATAAAAGCATTATGGGCGACTGCTGTGCTGGTTTTTGGCACTAACCAGGAGATTGTGTGTGGGCTGTGGGCTTTGTTTGCAGGTCACCTGAAATTCAAGGGTTAAGAGTACCTAAAAGTGAAGTGCCAGCTTGTTCTCCCCCCTCCTCATGCAGGCCTTCCCTCTGCTGCCCGCCAAGGCTGCTGGCTGAGACAGGGAGCAGATGGAGCCTGTAGCCCCAGCGCTAAGCCAGACAGGCTGTAAAGCCCTTTGGTGCTTTTCCAGGCAGCTGCTGCTTCTCCCCGAGCCTGGACCCCTTTGGCATCATCTGTCTTCTTGCAAACAGGGAGCAGTGTGGGGCGTGGGGCTGGTCCCACCCCAGGGACTCACAGGCACCCAGCCCAGGAGACAGGAGAGTTCCCCTGGGTGGCCCAGCGGAGCCCAGTTAGCTCCATGCAGGCAAGCAGGTCGCAAGAGTCCAGTGGCTCCATGCTCCAGCCTGCTGCGCAATGCATGGATAGAGAGTAAGACTGTGTGCAAAGCCAGGTGGAGGAAAACATGTCAAGGAGTAGTTTATGTTGCACAGGTCTGGAAAAAGAGAGCATCCTCTACCAGTTGGAGCCACTGGTTCTGGAGTGAGTGCTGCTGGCCTCTTCTGCAGCAAAAGGATGAACCCTGTTAAGTGCAAAAAACATCACCCTCACTCAAACCATCACCATCAGGAGAAACTGAGGCACAGGACAGGGAAGGTCAGTCATGGAGGCAGGGAGAGACCTCCAGTCTTTTGAATTCTGCCCAGTGCCAGCTCCTGTGGTCCCTACTGTGGAAAGAGCTCCCAGGGATGTAGTGTTGCATGCCCTGAGTGCTGAGCTGAGCCCAGAGCTGCCCTATCTGCTCCCCGTGCTGACCACATCCCCCCTTTTCCAGGCTTAAAGGTCTCCACACCCATAAGCACCCTCCCTCTCCCTGGGGCTGCGCAGGCTGGGAGTGGGAGACCTGCGCAGGGACTGGGAGACCACCCCAGGCCACCCCCAGCCAGCTTCAGGGCTGATGGCCTGGTTCAGCATCTGGGATGAAGTGAGATGAGGACCAGGCTCCAGAGCCAGGCTGAAGAGATGCTTCCTGCCAGGCCTGTTTGGGTGGCCCAAAAGGAGCGTTGTGTGGAGGACCCTACGCCATAGCTTCTGCAGGCTACCAGAATAATTAACTGTTGCTTTGGAGAAGACAGGAAATGAGCAGGAGGTCAATTTTCAATTTCCCAGATGTGTATAACCAGTTTCTAGCAGGCAGCCTGAAAATAAATCTCCATCAGTCTAGTTACCGCTTAATTAACATCAATAGCTACAACATGTATTCCCCAGCCCAGACAAAGCCGGAGCTCATCCACTATTGATGTACAATGAGATGGAGCCGGGGCTGGGGCATGGCTGGTGGGAATTCTCTAGCCTGAAATTTCAGTCCTGCTGCCCAACATGCTGGACTTGTCCTACTCAGGGAGGGAAGCTCTGTCCCAGCTTCCCTTGCATTGCTCCGGGACGGGGATAGCTGCTGTGATCCTCCCCAGAGTTGGCTGCTTTTGGTTGGCATGGATGACTGAAAGAAATTTGATGAAGCAACTGGAGTTTGTTTCCCTTTTGCATAGTTTGGAATAAAGAAGAAAAGAGGGCCCTGTGCGTTAAACACCCTCCTGTGCTACCACTCTGCACAAGAAAATCTCATTCTTTCCATGAGAAAATCATGCTCAGTTTTCCATAAGAAAGTGTGGGTTTGGTAAGTGAAGAGCGTTGGCCATTCCAGAGAGAGATTTTGGTAAAAATGACAATAAGCATCCTGGAACTGTGATGTAAAATGGCCACCATGCCCAAAAGCACACAGTTTTAACAAGACCCAGGCACCAAATCTCAGCTACCCGACGAATATCAGCCAGCGAAGCAGGGCTGCAGCACGTGAGCACTGGGGTCCGGGTGCTGCAGTCTGCTGGTACCTGGGGCCTCCCCTTCCCTGAAGCGGTGGAGGTGCCATGCCAGCTGTCCAGATTTGGGGCAGCTGCTGGCTGCCCAGTGCAGACCCAGGCTGCCCAGCACCAGCCCTGGGCTCACAGGGGCAGCAGCATGGTCAGTCCAGCCACTTTGAGCACAGACTCAGGAGACTCCCTCTCCTCAGCACCTGCACCTACATGGTGTGCAGAAAATCAAGTGCTGTTCTTGCATGGGTCCTGTCCTCAGGGTGGTTTAGGGTCTGGGTGCAGCCAAGGTGGGGGAAGGAGGAGTGAAGGTGGGAGTGTGCCCCAGCAACCCAGGCGCAGTGGGGCTCAGCTGCAGCACTGCCCGACAGTCTCTGGAGCAAGTCACACCGTGAAGGGAGTATGAGCATCATGCTGTCCTGCTATG
Organism: Fregata magnificens; assembly: GCA_013389945.1. Taxonomy (NCBI): domain Eukaryota; kingdom Metazoa; phylum Chordata; class Aves; order Suliformes; family Fregatidae; genus Fregata; species Fregata magnificens. Next base: position 114,870 of record WAAD01003100.1, read on the forward strand.
CTCAGGAAACGTCTGTCCCAGCAGCGTCCTCCACTCTTATTCCAGCCCTCCTTGCCACTGTATCAGACCCAAACCACCCCCTTAGGAGTGGGAGCTCAGAGAACAGCGTTATCCTACATTTTGGGCATGTCTTATCTCTAGCTCCTGGGAAGGGGCCCACTTCGCAGAAATACCTTGGACCAGCTCTCCCGACGTGCCAGTCAAAAAGTGTGGGGTCATGTCTCCCACTCAGCCCCTTGTTCTCATCTTTGCTACGTGGGTTTTATGAGAAAGGTAGGCTTAAAGCAAAACCAAACCTCTTGAGCTGGAGAGCCAAGGAAAGGAGTCAGGCGACGAGACTGACCAGTAGAGTGGGGAGGCTGGGATGTGGAAACCCATCCTGGCTGGTGGTAGGACCCACAATGACAGAGAGACATCTTGGATGGGACATTCACGGTGGGACAAGAATGGCCTGTTCCCTGATGGGAATGACAGTTCCCTTGGTTTTGGGAGAATTAGAGCCACGTGAGGCTTCGCACCAGCCTATCTACAGTAAGACATTGACCCCTTGCCAGCCTGAGAAATGTCAAATGCCCTTCTGGCCTGAGACATCTGGGGAGGGTTTGCCTCTCCTGGATCCAAAGGGTAGGTGTCTCCACTGAGCTGGTTGGTAGCAAATTTGCTGGCAGTCAATAAGCCAGGCTCTGTATGAGGAGGCAGTGCTGCAATCCCCCTTCCCACCCAAGCCAGAGAGATCCCAGGCACAGTTCATACCCAGTGAGCTAGCCTAAGCCGGTGGCAACCTCCCAGGGCTATGGCACGCAACTGCGTGCCCAAACTCCACCGGAGGCGAACCCTGCTGCTTTCTTCAGCTGGCCACCTTCTCTTTGCTTTTTTATTTACTCCCCATTGGTGATTTCTGCTAACACGCTATCTCCTCACCCTGGTTTGCAACGAGAGGTAACACTATCCCCACCAGGTGACCTAGCGAAGGAAGAGCGCATTGGCTGTTAGCATTAGCCCAAGTGAAAAAAGGAAGGAGGCAAGATGAAAGAATCCATTTCTACTCCTACCATCATCCCGCATGGCACTTATCTTCAAAGCACTGTACAAACATTAACTAATTAATCCTCCCAACACCCCTGGGAGGAAGAGACATATTAACATGACTCGTATTTTAGATGCCTCATAAACACAAAGGATAGATGGGCCAGGAGATACCAGACAGGCAAAACGGGCGGGTCACGCCAGTTACTCCGTTCTTCCTGTTGAATATTGCAGGGTCTGTGAGTCAGTGGATGTGTCCCAGGCAATCAGCTGCTGTACTCACGAGTTGGAGGGTGGACAGAAGCGGAGGAGGTGGAGTGGAGGGCAGAACAGGGAGTATTGCAGAAATACATGAGAGCGTAAAACTAGAGCAGAAAGGGAGGAAGAAGATGAGCCCTGTTGTCTGCACAGACAGACAGACTGCTGTAATGGCAAATGCTGCAGGATGGGGAGCTCAGCAGCTCCCCTGGAAGAAGAGGCAGGTGAGAAGGGGACCTGCAGCAGCCCATGCAAGGGACATCCCCAAGAACTGCCCTGGAGAGGAGCGAGGTGGAAGCCAAGGTTGATGCTTTATCACCAAAAGACCCTCCCTCCTCAGTCTGCACTGCCTGGCCTTCAGAGTTATCTGTCTCCAGTGACTTCCCTCCTCCCCTGGAAAAATGCACTACCGAAGCAGGTAGATGCTGGTGTTTGTTGAAGCACACCAGGACGGCACTGCACAGCAGCAAGCGCAGGGTCTCTTTTGGCTGTTCACTGGGAAGAGCCCCTCACCCGGGGAGCTTACCCCAGGGATGTCTGGCACCCCCAGCATCTCTTCCTGCAGTGGGAGATGTCAAGGGGGCAGGTATACAGCCAGAAAACAGGAAAAAACAATTTTGAGCTGAGCAGCACTAAAATTAAAACTTTTTTAAGCAACCTGGAAACTCAAAACAATTTTATTTGGGCCCAAGCAAGAACTTTCAATTCCAGCTTTGATGAAATTTTGTAAATATCATAAAATTAGGCTAAAATGGAAGGAAAATCTGACACTGCTGCTGAGGCATCCCGGAGGAAAGTATTGTGATAAAGCATTTTGACTTTTAAAAAAAATGGATTTTCACCTGCTCAGTTTGGCAGGTGAGTTCCCCAGAAGATCTAAAAAACCAAAAGGTGGGGGTTTTTTTCCCACTTAAAAAAAAATTTTGGCTGCAAAATTCCACTTCTAACAGCTCTCCTGCCTGGTGCAACACGGGGGCATTCTTTGGTCCCTGCCTGAATCATACGGTGACAGCGAGGGCTGCCTGAAGCCCAGGCACCCTCCACCGCCACCCCCCCCCAGGCTGGCGATGCCTGCAGGGCACGAAGCTGAACGGCAGAGCTCAGAGGGTTGTGATCAACACCCCGAGTCTGGTTGGCAGCCCATAACTAGCGGTGTTCCCCAGGGGTCTGTACTGGGTCCAGTCCTGTTCAATATATTCATCAATGACCTGGACAAAGGGATAGCATGCTCCCTCAGCAAGTTTGCTGACGATACCAGAGGGGAGGAGTGGCTGACACACCAGGAGGCTGCGCTGCTGTCCAGCGAGACCTGGGCAGGCTGGAGAGCTGGGCCGAGGGGAACCTGATGAAATTCAACAAGAGCAAGTGTAAGGTCCTGTACCTGGGGAGGAACAACCCCACGCACCGGTGCAGGTTGGAGGTTGACCTGCTGGAAAGTAGCTCTGCTGAGAAGGACCTGGGAGTGCTGGTGGACGGCAAGTTGACCATGAGCCAGCACTGTGCCCTCATGGCCAAGAAGGCCAACGGGATCCTGGGGTGCATCCAAAGGAGTGTGGCCAGCAGGTCGAGGGAGGTTATCCTCCCCCTCTACTCGGCCCCGGTGAGGCCACATCTGGAGTACTGTGTCCAGTTCTGGGCTCCCCAGGTCAAGAAGGACAGGGAACTGCTGGAGCAAGTCCAGCGGAGAGCCACCAAGGTGATCAGGGGACTGGAGCACCTCTCTTATGAGGAAAGGCTGAGAGACCTGGGTCTGTTCAGCCTGGAGAAGAGAAGACTGAGGGGGGATCTTGGTACTGCTTACAAATATCTGAAGGGTGGGTGTCAAGAGGATGGGGCCAGACTCTTCTCAGTGGTGCCCAACGACAGGACAAGGGGCAACGGGCACAAATTAGAATGCAGGAAGTTCTACCTGAACATGAGAAAAAACTTCTTTGCTGTGAGGGTGACAGAGCACTGGAACAGGCTGCCCAGAGAGGTTGTGGAGCCTCCTGGTCTGGAAATATTCAAAACCCGCCTGGACGTGGTCCTGTGTACCCTGCTCTAGGTGTGCCTGCTCAAGCAGGGGGGTTGGATGAGATGATCTTCAGAGGTCCCTTCCAACCCCAACCACTCTGTGATTCTGTGGTTCTGTGAAGGGGGCAGCCTGAGGCACTGGCAGCTGCCAGTGATGATGAAGAGCGAAGGGACGGGGGACAGGGTTAGAGGAGCTCAGCAGCTGGTTGCACTCTGCCCGGGGCTGGCACCCAGGCGTGCCCAAGCCAAGGCGAGGGGATCCCATTCCCATGCTCCACTGCCCACGTGCACTGCTGGCAGGGGACAGGCAGCCAGCTCTTGCCAACGCAGCGTGGCATAGCTAGTGAGCAAACATTGCAGGAGCTGCTGCTGGCTGGTCCAGTGGGGACTAGGGCTGGCAAACCCCGGGTCACTCACTGCTCTACAGCCTTGTGGGCAGACAGGCTGGCGTTAGGTCTTTGGGCTCAGATGAAGAGATGCAACATTGCTCCCTGAGGCCAGCAGCGAGGGTTGGGAGAGGAGACAGTCACCAGTGGGTGACGGGGAAGCATGGGCCGGGCCTCTCCAACATCTACGGCAGATTGCTGTTTGGCACATATTGGAGAACCTGCCAAGTCCTCAGGCCCTCTCCATGGCTGATGAATGCTGAGGGGAACCTCTTGGTCCTTCTAGTCCCTTCTGTCATGCGTGCTTCGAGAGTGAACCCACCCATGCTGTCAGCACTGCCTCTTCTGCCATTTTGTATCAAACATCCGAATTACAGCACAGTAGTTCTAATTGCAATTATCTCTCCTTATTGCTGCAGTTTATTACTGCTGGAGCATGATCATCCTGGCACTACGAATTCATGAAGCAATAACACAATGTGGCCTCTGTGTCCAAGGTCTGAAGACCTAGCAGGAGCAGAGGGACCATTTCTGCTCCCACACCTGGTCCTGTGGGACCTGGGCTGGAGGATGCCACCCATCTGCACCTGCAATACGCCCACAGCCTGGGTTGGGCCAGGATGTTACATGAAGAAGCCATCATACCCCTAGCTATGGCCACGTTTAGCCTCACCTCCTAACCCCCACCCTCTGGCAGTCCTCTGCAATGCTCCTGAGCCATATGGACCATGTATCTCGTCTGTGTGCTGGTTCTTGTAACTTCTGACCATGACACCATTTATCCTGCCTGGAACATAATAAATAGATCAAGCATCTTAATTCTCACTCTGGAAGGCAACTTCTGTCTGCAATTTCTTAGTGTCCCGTCTGAAACACAGAGCCCAGAAAGAAATGCAGCTGCTTTAGCAGTGATTTTGACAGGCCTGGTATGGGCAGGGAACCATCTCTCCATTCCTGTTGCACACTGCAGGGGAGAGATGAAAGGAGCCCCTGGGCATAACAGCCCTGCTCTCCCTGCAGCACAGAATCACAGAATCACAGAATGGCAGGGGTTGGAAGGGACCTCTGCAGATCATCTTGTCCAACCCCCCTGCTTGAGCAGGCACACCTAGAGCAGGGTGCACAGGACCGCATCCAGGCGGGTTTTGAATATTTCCAGACAAGGAGGCTCCACAACCTCTCTGGGCAGCCTGTTCCAGTGCTCTGTCACCCTCACAGCAAAGAAGTTTTTCCTCATGTTCAGGTGGAACTTCCTGCGTTCTAATTTGTGCCCATTGCCCCTTGTCCTGTTGTTGGGCACCACTGAGAAGAGTCTGGCCCCATCCTCTTGACACCCACCCTTCAGATATTTATAAGCAGTACCAAGATCCCCCCTCAGTCTTCTCTTCTCCAGGCTGAACAGACCCAGGTCTCTCAGCCTTTCCTCCTAAGAGAGGTGCTCCAGTCCCCTGATCATCTTGGTGGCTCTCCGCTGGACTTGCTCCAGCAGTTCCCTGTACTTCTTGAACCACCTTGAAGCACCTCCCCACAGTGCTGATTTGTGCTTTTGTCTGAATTTCCAGCTTGAACATCTCCAAACATTGCACCATTTCTTGTGTCCTTGAGCTGAACTCTGTCTTTCTTCTCTACTCTAGTGTTTACCCAGTAATGCATCAATAGACAGCTGTCGCATCCTCTGCCTTTCAACATTCCAAACAAGCCTGGCATCCTCAGGATTTGCAGATTGACTCCACTCCTTTAGGATTGGCCTCGCTGGGATCTTGCATTTAATGCTTCCTCTACCTTCATCCCTAAATCCTTTCTGAGAACAGTGCATGCCAGGATCCCGCTCCCTGGTCCTGTAAAGTGTGACCTGCCTTCAGCACTCCTTGCGGCCGGCTGTTAGAAAGGACATTGGCTGCAATGAAACCTCCGTGCCAAGTGATGCAGATCCATCTGTGGAACTGTGCCGTGTTTGCCACTGGGGCTGGCAGGGGACTGGGCCACCTGCCGACAGCCGGTGTTGCTCCCTGTTCTCTGTGTCTGGCCTCCTGCGCTTCTCCAACCTAACTATTTCAGGGGATCCCCAGGGGTCTGGGATCTCCAAAGTCAAGCCAAGGTCCTGCTGTTTTCTCGGGAGTTGAGTTCAATTGGACCAGTCCAATCGCATCATGGAGAGACCTTCCTGCTGTGCCTGAAATTATAGCTGCTAAATTTTTAAACACAGCAGCATACGAAGGCCAAAAACAGAGATCAGAGGCTCTTCCCACTCGTCTGCCCACAGGTCTGGAAAGACACAGTCCATCTGCATAAGATCTTACAGTCTCTTCGCGGAGTTTTTCTGGAGGTGGCTGGAGAAAACCTGCCACAGAGCAGGCTCTGCTTTTGGGGTAGACCTGGACCCATCTCATACAGACACAGATGCACTTTGTAGAAGAATATGTTTTTTTCTGGTCCTTCTGCACACAGAGACAGATTCCGGTATAATTAGTTCCTGCTCCTCCAAGGGGCCCTGCACCAATCAAGCACTAATTGAAGGTTTCAGGTCAGCTGCCACAAATCCAGAGATACCTCGCTATTTCTTCTGCTGCCTTTCCTACAACAGCCCCAGATCTGATTGCCTCCAGCTCTCCGTGCCTGGAGAGCTCTGCCCCACCAGGGGACTGTGCAAACGTTCAGCTATGGAGAGGAGACCTGTGGGCATGGGACCTCAATGCCCTGTCTTGCCTTTGCTTCTGCTAAGCCAGTGACAGAGATTAGCTCCTTGCCACTCCGACTCAGAGAGGCCAGAGGACGAGCAAGGGAGGGCAGCCACTGAATTTATGGGCTAGACTGCATTCTGCAAGCTGAGCTGACTGCTCTCCCTGCTCCAGGCAGAGCTGACCCAAAGTTCAAGAACCAAAGTGAGTCACAAGGACTCTGTTCACCTGGGATGGACAGGAAGCTTGAAGAAATCTGAGGGCTCCTGGAAGTCACTTGGGGTTGGAAATCTCCAGATGGGGATCTCCAGATTGGACAGTTGGACCAAACGCGTCATTTGGGGATGACGCTAGAACCCCTGACAAGAAACTCCCCGTGGTCAGGGTACGTGGGCTCAGGTTTTGGGTCTCTGGGGGCTTGTTGTGTCTGATGAATGTCCCACATATGAGCATCTGCAGGGCCCAGGGAAAGGCAAGTCCTTTTGTCCCCAGACAGTGGGACAAAGCATCAACAGTCAGTGCGGGGGTCTTCCTGGTAGAAATGCTGGCCAGATATACAACAGCCCCAGAGCAGCACTGAGTGATGGCTAGACATTGCTTACTGCCTGTTTACACCCTTCATCGCTCGATCAGTCCACCTTGGCTCCACGGGGCTTTTCCTGTAAGGAGGTAGAGGCACAGGGGTGGGAGAAAGGGGGGTGAGCTGACTAAGCCCTGCTCTCCCACCAGATCCATGCCCAGAGCCGCATCGTGCCTGCGGGAGCCTGCTGCATCTTAACTCCTTCCCCCACCGCCTGCCCGCCTGCAGGTGGATCGCCCCCAGCTACGCTTTCTCCCCGTGTCCTCTGGCACCTGCACTCTCTGGCCGTGATTCTCCAACTGCCTGATTTGCACACTGTATTCGTGTGAATGTTGTTTGTTTTAACAGAAAAAAAAGCAGCATTTCTGGCCATGACAACTACCGCAGGGGCCTGTGTGCTGTCTGCCTCAGAGGCACATCGGCAGCCTGTGTCGATGCGAGCTGCAACTCTCACTCCAGCTCTCCGTACATATTTAGCTGGCTGTGGCACGAGATGGGGCAGCCTGAGCCCGCAGCCCCGTGGAGAACACTCCTGTGCCCCGCAGGCACGGCAGCTATCAGGGATGGAGAAAGAAGAGCAGCAGTGGCAGAAAGGGTGGGAACCACAGACCTAATGAAGAGGCACCTTCTATAGCAAATTTTTGGGGGGACGCTATAGGGCAATAGTATGCCCCAGTGCAAGCAGCAGCAAGGGTCTCTGTCCTGTGTGTGAGCCTTGTGCTCTGCAGAGGGGCACAAAGTAGCCCACGGCCACGCCGTCACCATCCCCATGCTACAACCCAGCCCTGAACCTTAGTCAGATGTTGGTGTCCAACCCCTGCTCCCAGGGAGGGGAATGGCCTCAGCTCAAGAGATGCACCCACCCATGGGCATGGCATGGAGGGGATGTACGCAGGGAGGGTTTTGGAGAGGTGGGGAAACACCAAAAGGCTGAGCTTGAACTACAGCGGCGGAGTGCACCGGTCTGCATTCAACAGGTGCAGGCACCGCTAAGACAAAGGGGAGGCAACCAGGAGCGCAAAGCAAAGCAGCTTGAAATAGGCTGGCAGTAAAAAAAGGAACAACAAGGGCAGAGGCAAGTCATGGAGATGTTCACTCTGTGACTCACATGCAACCGAAAAAACAAGATGGGTCTCGGGCTTGACTGGCTGCTGGGAGAGTTGGTCCACAGGGGCTGGCTTTCCTTGCCGAGGGGCAGCTGGATAAGACCCCACTGGGGCCAGGCGCTGATGCCACCAGTCAGTACAGCAGGCGATTTGGCCTTGACAAAGCTGAGGGAAGGACGAGGGAAGGATGTCCTCGGAGAAAGCTCCACCAGCCCAGTGCCTGCTCTGCCAGGCAGGCTGGCCTAGCCTGGGGCATGCCTGGGGGACACCAGCTGGAGCCCCCGCCGGCCCCACTACCCACCCTCTGCTGCCCGAGGGATGGCTGGGAGCCAGCAGTCCCTGCACACGCCACTCCGCACTCCCAGCCGCCCCACGTGCCCGTGGGGCAAGCTGCCACCCAGCCCAGCAGCCACACTTGGCCCCATGCTGCCCCAGCGCCCCTGGGGCCAGACGGAGGATGCCGGCAGAACCTGTCCAGCATCCAGCAACAGACACCACCCGGCCAGAGCCACACGTACCTGGGGGGTCCGCCAAGGCCTCCCGCTCTTCCTCCTCCCCGGCCGCAGCCCTCCCACTCCCCTCGGCGGCTCGGCGGTTGCTACGGAAGGACCGTTGCCAGGAGATGAGGCGCTGGATCCGCTGGATCCCTGAGGCGGGCATCCCGCCCAGCCCCGCCGGCCAGCGGCAGTGGGGACAGGGCTGGCAGCCGCCCCCGTGCTGCCNAGGAGCTGGTGGCGGTGAGTGCCGCCCCGCGCAGCGTGTGCGAACACACGCTGGCAACACCCAGAGGGAGATGGAGATGGGAGCGACCTGCCGCAGGGCAGGCGCGATGCCCAGGGCTCGCCACCCCCCGTAGCATTGTCCCCTGGAGGTTGGGAAAACACTACGGCCAACTCGGCGGTGGTCACACACGCAGCTGTGTGACACCTTCCTTGCCAGAACCAGACTAGGTCTCACAGCAGCCATGTAGGGCTGTGTTTTGCAAAGGCAGGTGTCCACCATCCTGCCAAACCTCTGCCTTAACTCAGTGATGCCAGACCTGCCGTGCAGCCCCTCTCCAGGAAAGCACGCTCCTTGCCCTGACCAGGTGCCACTTCTGGGTTGCGCCGCGGCTCACTTGGAGATGGGCTGTCCTGTTGCTTTGCCCTTCTTGGACGGCCCTAGGAAAAACCCCAATACAAGTAATGGGAGGAGCCCAAGGAGAGGGAAGAAAACCTGATCCTGCTTGATCCCCCAGGGAGCTCGTTTGGGGCTCAGATTACCAGAAAGTGCTGGTTTTTTTCCATGACATTAGGTCTTAACTCTGGTCTGGTGCAGCACGGGAGTGCCCCAGCAGGTACTAGGAGGAGAAAGAGAAGGATAAAAATGAGCAGGAGTGGCAGGACAGCCCTTTCCACAGGCAGCTAGCTGCCAGGTGATAAACGCTGTGCCCTAATCTTCTGGCAGCCTAAGAAGTTCCTCGCCAAAGCAGTGTGATGAAACCTGAAATCCTGACTGTTTCTAAAGAAAAATCCAAGCAGAAAGGACGTCTAACACTGACTGCAAGCAAACAGGTTCCAGGCACCCAAGGCCCTTTCAAGGGAGCTGCGGACTTTCCTTTCTCTCTAACAGGTCACTTTTTAGCAGCTTGATCCCATTCTTGCCATTTCCTAATATGAAGCACACACATGTCCAGTGATGAGCAGGGTGTGCTGTGGCCAGGGTCCCCAGCCGCCAGCCAGACCCATGGGCCTGTCGCAACCTCCCTGCATCCCCCAGTGCAAGGCACAGCCCTGGGAGGGGGTCTCTGCAGCAGGAGCAGTGCTGGCGCTCCCCTCTGCTCTCACACCAGCTGTGTCCCATCTGGAAGGGGACGCAGGAAAATGAGTGCCTTTCCCAGCATGGCCTGTGGTTCAGAGGTCTCCATCAAGGACAGAAAAGGATTCGAGCACTACCCACACCACGAGAGCAACCTGGAGAGGGGATACCAGCAGACCTCTGCAGACTGTGGACCCCTTCGTGTTTTAGGAACACCACACCCTGTGAAGGGCACCGGTCCCCAGCCCCGGCATGGCAGCCCCACACTCTGCAGCTGTGGGATGCCCAGGTGGCCCCAACCTGCTGGCAGTCAGCCTGGCACGCTGCTCTGGTTTGGAAATCAGGGTACAGCCACCCACCAGGTACAGCTGGAGCAGCTCTCACAGGAGAGCCATCACTCCGGGCTGCAGATGTCACGAATGCCTCGAAAAGGAGCACATCTGACATGGTCGCCCTTCAGCTTTAAAAATCTCATTCTGGGTCATTTATTTCCTTGTTTCTGAGACATAAAACTGGACAGGACAGGCGGGCAGCTGCGCTGGGCTTGCATGCCCTGCAGACATCTGTGAGCAGGGCCAGCGCAGCTACCACCAGCTGACTCCCTGCATGAACATCACATCTCCCTGTAACAGCTCCCCAGGGGTTAACGCCTTGCAAGAGCCGACAAGTCCTACGGCAGCCTGCCGGGAGCCAGGAGCAGGCTGACACCGCGGCTGTGGCAGGGACCCAGCGACCTGAAAGCACTTCAGAAAGACTTCACCGCTCCACGAAGGAGACCTGGCTGAGCCGAAGCTCGTAGAGCAGGGGCGTGGGATGCAGGAGGGACTGCGACAGTCCCGCCATGCACGCAGCTCCTTTACGGGGTGGCCCCTCTGCAAACCCTGCAGCACTGATGACTGCAGTCCCGGGAACAACTCCCTGCTGCAGCCCAGAGCAAGGAGACCGTCACAGGGAACATACATAACCCCTCATACCCAGCCTGCCTCAGGAGTTCAGTGAGATGATCCCTCTTTGGGTGCTTGGGCATAGTCTCAGCAGAGCGACTCTTGTGAACGCTGGACTGCGGCTCAGGTTCATCCTCTTGGGGTCAGGGCAGAAGGGCTCCCTGGCAGTGCTGCTATCCAGGGCTTTGCCACATCTGGCTTTAAGCATCCTGCGCCCACCCCTAGCTCCCAGCGCATCAAGGCCTCAGGAGCTCATTGCAGAGCCATCTCTTCCACTCAGGCAAATCTGCCCCTGGTGTCTCGGGGCTCAGACTTTACGCCACTACAGAGTACTTCTGACATCCCATTCCTTGGATGCAGGACGTCTGCTCCTGAACATGAGGCTAGCGTGACACGCATGCCCACAAACCTGACAATGATCTCTCTGAGCCAGGAGATCAGCCAGGTATTAAGTGAGGCCCTCAGCCAAACCACAGAATAGCTTCAAAAGCATACAGTCTGTAATATTAACGGAGAGCCACGGAGACAAACACTCACTCGGTCCCAAAGAAACACAGAGAACAAGACAGAAAGGGATTATCGGAAGCAGTCCTGGGCTTCCTGCGAACAGGGTAGGGACAACACACACTCGCCGAGAGAAACCTGAGACATGAACTCCTCGCAGGAGAAGGCGATTATAAACCACTAAAGCCCTTTTATCCAAAATTTATAGCAGATGTGTCTCAAATCCCCCCAACACTACCTGCAGAACCGGGATTCACAGCTACAATTTACACTGCCGCACACATCCTCTCATAAGGAATTCCTCAAGTCCTCCTTCCACCACTACCACTAAAGCACCTTACATCTTTCCTTCAGAAGAAAGAAAAGAAAAAAACCCAGCAGCAAATACCTTTTTTGCTTGCAAACATTGGTTTGCAAAGCCAAGCCTGCTGCTGCCGCTGGGGGTGATGGGGTGACTGGCCCACGTCCCTGCAGTTGTAGGGCCTTGAGGCCGCTTCAGCCTGGCCAGGCTCCCATCCCACCTGGGGAAGGTGTGAAGCAGGTGTGGGGCTGTTTTGCCACACAGCAATTTGCACCTGAGCCTGCAGGAGCCCCTCTGGGTCTCTGCTGGCTGCACAGCCTCCCCTCTGCCGACCAAAGCCAGGAGCCTCTCGGCCAGCCGAGACTGCACACGCTGCAGTGCCACTTTGCACTTCTGCAGGAAATTTCCAAAGCTTTTCCCCCGGCTCAGAGTTCAGCAGCCAATTTATTCATTCACAAACACACACAGCACCTGGCCAACTCATGTGAACTTCTCAGCTCACAGTATTTGGTGTGGGCTTCATGCACTGGAGCTCCAGGAGCCATGGGCTTACGTGAAAACCCAGCTTGCTTTCCTGTATTTTAAGTAGCAAACCTCTGGCCTTCTGATTGCAGTGGTACAACAGCATGCCAAATAGCTTGAAAAATCAGAAAGAAGCAAATAAATCTCAGCATGTGGTGTTTTCAAAATGTTCAATCTCCAGCTTTCTAGAAAGCCAAATGTGACATCTGAGCATCCAACATTGATTGTCCTGGTCTCCCATGTGTGGAAACACGAGGTGTTTCTAAAACCACTTCAGTACCTCTCTGCAGACCTCCTCCCAAAGTCTTATAGAGCACAGGAAACCTGCGGCCATGGGCTGATCTGTGTCAGTGAGCATGGAGGAAGCCAGGGCTAACAAGGGTGCCTGTGTGACCGATCCCTGGGGGGACACAGGCTCCTAGGTGTCCCTTTCCAGGTGTGCCTCTCACTACTGAAGATGGAGGGAGCCACGGGCAAGTTAGGTGGGTCAGCCCCGACCTGAATGTCCTCAGGGATGGATCCGACTGGTGGTGCACAGCTCCTGCCTGGGAGCACTGACTTTCACCCTGGCAGCTGTGAGGCTGGCAGCACTTGCCATCGGCACCCCTCCGTCAGCTCACCCCCCTTGTATGCACCCCAGACACTCCTGCCCACGCAGATGCTCATGCCCATGCTCCCCATGGCCTCTTCAAAAGCCCAGTCACTCTCAAGAGCAGTGCTGGTAAGATATTATGCTAGGTTATCCAGGTTACGGGATTGCCTCTCCCCATCCAAGCATGCAGATGCATGCACACACACACACACACAGGTGTGCTGACACAATTCCCCAGGCTGTGACACAACAAGCCAGAGCCACCGAAAGTACCCAAGAGAAGGAGGAGCAAAGAAGAGGGAGACAAATCCGTTGAGAAGATGCCAGGAGTGCTCAGGTGACAGCGGCAAGCTGGGGACAAACAGGATGGCAGAGCCCCTGAAGGAAGAGCTCCCTGGGACCTTCTAATTCCCTCTCCATCTCTAGAGCTCTCCTTGCATGTTCCAACGGGCTCCGGAGGTTTGCGTGTGGTGATGTGGGCCGCTTTCCTGAACCTCACTCATGTCAGTAGGTTAGCTACTTTTCTAACCTTGGCATCAGCCTTGTGCCAGCATTGCAGGTCTCCTGCGTGCCGGTCCATGTCGCCTCTGTGCACCCTGCCCAGAGGAGGGGACAGCCCCTCCCCACCAGAGTGGAGCAGGAGGGGGCACAGGTTTCTGCCAGGGCACTGTCCCCAGGGGCTGCCTGGATCCCACCCGCCTGATGCAGCGAGGGGGAGCTGGGGGTACGCTGCAGCTGGGCCAGCAGCATGAATGCTCATCCATAGGTCCTGATACCTCTCGTTTTGTGCCACCTGGTATTTTTGATGAGATGGATGCTGGAAGGTCAGGCCTTCTTCCAGGGATGTTTCCACGCTTGGGCTCCAGAGATCCTCCTCTTCAAATCCCTGTTAAGTCACTTAAACCTTTTGGTGCCTCAATTCCCCATCTGTAAAGCAAGGCTTATGATATTTCCTCTGTCTGTCTTACCAGGATAGCTGATAAGCCATTCGGGACTGGAAAAGTCTCTGAATATGAATTTGTGTCTGGCTCGAACAGTGGCGCCCCGGGCTCATTTAGGGGCTAATGTGATCACTTGTGCTGTGTCTAGCGAGGAGAAACATGGTGCTGTGGGTACTTATTCCTGTGCTCAGAGATGGGAGTTTTGCAGGGATGATACAACACATGCTCCCAAGGCTGCCGTGTCGTTCCAAATTGCACTCCCATGCAACAAGCGTGGCGGTCTCAGCTCAGGCATTCACAGACACCAATTTATCTTGTGCTGTTATTTGACAACAGACTCTTGCTAAGGGGTCAGGACGGGTCACAAATAACCTTCAACGACAGGCCTGCTACGGTGCTTGTGTGTTCACACATATTTACGCTGTACAGAAGCGCAACACCTCAAATGAGAGTTATGCTCACCTAAAGCTGCGATGAACACCCTTCTTTTGCACTTTCCCTGCTGTGTCCCTGTGCCTGTCCTTCAAGGATGGCTGTGTATGGACGGTGCAACTAAACAGAGAGTGACCAGAGGAAATGAGGCAGTGCCGACCTCAGCTAACCCTCGGACACCCCTGAACCATCATGGCTAAGCAATCACATCTTTGCTGCTGTGGCAACCCTCCCATAGGGATTCAGCAGCAGAAACTCTCTGGAAGGTGTGCACGCTAACAGGGCTGCCGCACAAAGTGCCCAGGGCTTCCTGGGGGGCTCCTGGGGGAAGGTTGGGGATTGCAGTAGGGAATTTGGGGATTGCACAATAATTGTTATAGGATGGTTTGGAGAAGGGTCAAAGGTGGGGAAAGGAAGGGATCCAGGTAGAACAGGGAGGAACAAGCATGCAGTCTGTCCTGCCTTCTTATTTTCCTATGTGGTTCATCCTTACGTGTGCGTGTGATCCAGATCCGCTAGCGAACTTCAAGCCAGACCAGCCAGTGAGTGCAACAGGCTGTGCTGGAGTCAGATCCCGGAGAGCCTGAGGGTCTGGGAGGTGGATACCGACGAGACTCATGAAGGGTTTTTTCCCTGAGCTGTGAGCCTCGGGAGTAGGATGGGGCTGTTCATGCTACCTATATCTCCTACACGGGCACTGCCCGCCTGCCTGGGCTGGTCAGCCTGTGTTCGGCTGTGCCTGCAGGGTGTGTGCCCAGCAGGGATCTGGCTCAGCCTTGCTGCTGGCAGGACCTGGCAACAGTGGTAGGAAGGGGTTCCTTATCTTGACCAGATCCCTGGGACCTTCAGTCCACAGGATTGAACTACCCTGAACAGTCCTGGCCAAGGACATGCTTAGAAATAACATCTGGGACAGGCTGAGAATCCTATTAATTGCTTGGTTGCTCTGTGGTTTGTTTGCATGCTGCACCTGAAACAAGTACAGCTCAAGAGCATCATTGTCAAAGTTGCAGCTGGGATGCAGGTCTGGCATAACAGCCCTGAAAGCATGCCAGGAAAGCTGCTTTTTGGCACCTGAAGCTGTGTTAATAGTAAGATGATAATATATTGAGCCCTACCTAGTCCTGTGTCTGAAACTCTTTCTCATCAGGGCATCTTGTGCTGCTGGCTAGTAAGTGTAATGTACTGCCAGGCAGGATGAGCTGACATCGTCAGAAACACCTCCAGAGACAAGACAACATCAAGATGCCATGAAGCACCAGTCTAAAATGGCTTCCAACCATCTCCCATCTGCACCTCTGCACACAGCGCTGTCCCTGTAGGAGCTGACGTGGCCATCCCACCGCATTCGAGTATCGAGGATTTTTCTTTCTCAGCTCTTCCATGGGGCAGGGATGCTCCACCCTTGCTTTATACAGGTTTAGCAGTAAGTGGCTCATTCAAGATTCTGCGAGAAGTATGCGATGGGCTTGGGAGGACAAATTCATGCCTCCATACCCAAGTCCGGCCCCTCATCCAGCCTGTGGCGCTGCTCTGTCCCGGGGTCAGTGTCCTGCTGGTGGCTGGAGCGGCTGGAAGGGCGGAAGCTGGCAGCATTGCTCTGCACTGATCCCTGTGCTCCAGCCATTCGGTAGGGTCCTGGGCGTCTGGGCCTGCCGGCTTGCATCTGCCAACTGCTCAGAGAGCGTGATTCACAGCCCACCTCCGAACAGCTGTTTGTGCGTACGGCACGAGAAGCCAGAGCTCTTCTCCTGCACAGGCGACAAGGAGGTCAGGCTGCCGATGCGCGGGCCTCTCATGGACAGACAGTGCCCACTCGAGCTCGCTGCGGGGCAGGCTGCCCTGGCCTGGGCCTGGCACAGCCGGCCAGCACTCGCGCTCAGAGGGTCATGAGAGGGGTTTTTGGCCAAGTATGAAGCAACAGAGCGAAGGTGAAAGAACGTTGCACATTGCAGGTGATTGCTTCAGCCCTCACCCGCTCTGCAGCAGCAGTCCCGACTGGCCTTTCCCCAAGAGCCCTTTTGATCCACAGATCTCAAAGTGCTTCTGAGCCCTTCAGAAGGGACACCAGGACATGATGACTTGCTCTTTCCAGACCTGCTGTAGCCTGGGCTCCTGCCGAAAACTCTCACACTGCACTTGGGGCCTAGGGCTGGTGGGAGATGAAGGCAAAGGCACCGAGTTTGGCTGTGGCACTTATTAATGCAGCTCCTCTAGGGAAACGTGGTCAGCAGAGATTGATCAGCAAAAACACACAGGACAAACACACTCTGCACAATGAGCGAGCACCAGAGCCACCCCACTCATACCACTTGCGGACACACATGCTCTATCTCCAGGACATGGGACAGGCCGTGCCGTGCCCCCCTTGTTCACCCCATGACTGCATCCCACTCTAAAAACTTTGCTTGACCCATTGGAAGGCATGTTTGGAAGCATTTTTTTGCCACCAAGAGGATAAAATAGTTTTTTGGCAGGGAAGCCATATGCCCACCAGAGCTCCTGGGTCTCTTCCACCTCAGAGAGGGACAGAGAGTAGAACGAGGCAGGGGAAGGAAAAGTGCTGGGCAGAGACGGGATGTTTGTGCTGTCAGCTGCCTCGGCTTCCCGTCCATCTGTGATTATCAAAGAACAGCTGTTAATGTCATGCATGGCCAAAAAACGGAGTCGGAAGCACAAGAAGGAGTGTGGAAGAGTGCAAGGGGCAAAGATGCACTGTCACTCGCTGCCCACTCGCTTCCTCCTCTCTCCCCGGGCAGCAGCAGTGCAGCCACAGCAAGTCTCTCCCAGCTTTGAGGGCTTCCGCTGGAGGCCACCGAGATCCCCCATCAGCTGAAGGGTTTTTTGAAGATGCTGATGTTGCAAGTGGAGACAGTGAAGTGACAGGCCCCAGGAGGTTGAGCCCAGTGGAAGCCCATGAGCATCTTTCCTGGACAGGGAACACTGCCTACCTCTGCAAGCCCAGCTCCACAAGGTTGGCGTGGTCCTGCCATTGGGGCTCAGCACTGGCTGGGAGCCTGTACAGCTCCTGCTCAGGCTCCTCTCTGCTCCAGAGAGACCCTGGTGCCAGCTTTAACTTAGCAAGCTGGGACCCAGGCGAACTTACCTCACTCTAGGCTTGGTGTCACCATGACCCAGGAGCTACTGAAACCCCAATTAGTACATTAAACCTCCTTTGCAGTCTCTCTGCAGGGTGCAGCAGCGAGGCAGCAGACCAGTCCCGCTCTGCGTAAGCACCCAGACTCTGAGCTGTGGTGTGTACCCAGCCTCTGCCTTCATGGGGAGCGCGGCATCCCTCGGGACGTGCCTTGAGGCCTCTCCTGCAGTTGACCAATTGCCCAGACTGAGAGCAGGGTTTGAATCTGCAAATCTGGCCCCTTGAAGATAGTGGCATGACTGCCCCTGCAGCGGCATCTCTCTGTGGGACAGGGCATCGAGGGTGAAGCTGCCTCTTGTGCCTGTGCTGCATCAGAAGAGGCAGGAGGCTGAACGCTCCAGGGACAGGAGAAATTTGGGTCCATGAGAGTAAACGCCCCCCCAAATGACAACAAAGCCCTCAGCCCCAAGAGCTCTGCTGATTTCCTACCTGCAGAAAATAACCCCAGAGGAAAGGCAGCACCCAGCCTAAACAGGGTTTAATTTGCTGTTGACAATCCAGACGGTAATTATATTACCAGGTACCTGGCTTTTCATTAAAGCCCCATGCAGATGTTACTTTTCTGGAGCTGACATAAATGTGCTCGTTTGTCTTCATCAAAGAAGCACACACACTCCCCGCCATCTCCCCAGTGACCTGGCGCAGCACCGGCGCTGTGCCCCTTTGCGAAGCTGTAATCGCTGGCACTTGCAGGGTCCCTTATTCCCCCAGAAGGGCATATGGACCCAGGAAAGAGGTTCTCTGTGGTCGCTGCTATCAGCCTTGTCCCTGTCACTGGTCTAGCCCTGCCATCATCCCCAGCACTGCAATCATCCCTGTGCCTGCCATCAGCCCCAGTCCCTCCGTCAGCCCCCAGTTCTGCCACCAGCCTCTCCAGCATGGACTAGGCAGGGCAATTCGCTTCCCTGCAGACAAAGTCTGGCACCTCTGGGCTAGTCTTGTGGGTAAGCCAGGGAGCTTGGCTGAGGGGGGGCCACAATGCCCTTCTCAGTGCCAGTGATGGCCCCCGTCCTGGTGCCCAGCCAGCCTCACATTGCCCACCCATCCCCTTCTCCCTGCCAGGGCTGGGGATGTGGCCCAGTGCAGGGTGTCCCTGGCCGTTCACTGCAGACCAAGTGAGCCCAATCTGAACAAAGCAGCTGGCACAGGCCATGTGGAGAAAGGCTAGGGCTTGTTCTGCTCCTGGGGTCCCACCGCTGTTGTGGCATGGGGTGGGCTCCAGCCTGCCAGCAGCAGAACCTACCTGGCCAGCTGGTAGGTGAGTGATGCAGGTGATCCCTTGGCCTCATTTGAGAAATGAGGGACCAGCATCCCAAAGAGTACAGGCAGCATGAGGGGATGTCAGCAGAGTCTGCTTCTACCTTTATAACATGGGATCCCTCGGTCTGCTGGGGAATTGGAGGAGGAGCGGGACAGGAGCAGGCCAGCTGGCATGGCACGGCTGGGGAAGATGGAAAGCCACAGACTGAGCACCATGCACCCTCCTGGTGTTGTCTGTGCAATTTTCATACAGAAATGCACAGAGCAAGTTTGTGGCGTTGCCTGCACTAAATAACCCCTCACTCTTAATTTGCTTAAAAAAGCTGCTTCTTGTAGAAAATACTTTTCTGGCAGCAAATGTCACTGTATCCCTGTTAAAGTGCCCGACTGCTGGAAAAGAGCAGTGCAGACAGGAGTCTGGTGCCCAGGCTGAGCTAATGCAGCCTGGGGAAAGCTCCCAGCAGGTCTCCAGACTGGGGTGGCCAGCTTGCAACTCAGGAGGAAAGTCAGGCCCTAGATGACAGATCTCTGGCTGAGATGCATTGCCTGGATGAAGTGGTATTTCTTCCCCCTGCCATCATTTAATCTATTGCTTGGGGGGGGGTTGTGCAGGGGAGGAGGGACTTAGTGGCTCAGAGGCCTGTGATGCGTGCGGCACAGCGCGTCTTCTGCCTGCTTGGCAAGGGAGAGAAGAGGGGCAGAGCTTCACGGACCACGCAGCCTTCATTCAGTCCCTCTCAGCAATCATTCATAAATGCACAGATGCGATGAAAGAGCTCGCAGCCCTGCAGCTGTGAGCCCTGGTCCCTCCCCTCCCTCCACCCTGCAAGGGCTGGGACCCTTGTCCCGGTGCTGCCAGTCCATCCTCTGGGCTTTGCAGGACCTGCCATCGAGACATTGCAGGGGATGCTATCCCCTGTGCTCACAGTATTGCTGGAGCATTGCACTGATCCTGCACCCCTGCTAGTTACATGCTCCTCCTTTCCCTTGGCGCAGTGCTCAGCCTGGCCCCTCACACTGGGACCATCAGCTGCACGCCGTACCATCAGCTCAGCGTTAATGTTAGTGCGATGAACATCACTACTGCTGTTGTGCCACCACAGATTGCAGGAATCCTAATCCTGACCCAATCATCGCTGTATTGCTGTCCTCCTGGGTGGTGATACTCTCTGTACCACCTTAGCATGGCATGGATGGATCAAACAAATGGGAAAAGCCCCTCCAGCCACCTCAGATCCAACACCCTCCTGAGGCTGTGGGTTTGATCCACTGGGGGTTTGGCCACCAGCACGAATTTTCCCAGAGTTGATGGTTCCTCCCAAAGTCGCAATTAGCTGGTCCTGAGACCACCCTCTCCTCATAAACTCCGGTTTGCTTTGTCATTGGGTGCCACGGGTCCAAATCAACGGTGCTGAGCTCCACGTGGGGCTCTGCTGGGCCTGCCTTTTGCAACCAGAAACAAGGGCTCACTTCAAGATGTTTAATACCCAGTTCTTCTTTACCTTCTTCGCATGTTCTCCTGACTACTCCTGCTCACCCCTGGCTACTTTATCATGATGTCTCCAACCTCCTGGAAGCTGGAGCTGTTCTTTGACCTTCAGCCTTAGAAAATCAAGCTGTCAGACTCACAGAGGTGCATGGTTTTCCTAGACATCTTATAATTGGGACATGGGTTGGGAAGTGCAAGGCTAAGTAAATAATGGCAAGAACCTCCAGATGCCGTGACAGATGTCCTTCAGGACAGTCTGACTCCCTGATGCAACTGGGTCGACTCGGGGGGAGATGAACTGCTAGGCCTGCTCCTGACTCCAGGATCCCTGCTTCCAAAGAGGCATGTTTGCTGCTCCACCTCTGCCTCCTACCCTGTGTCCTCCTTCCTGTGACAGAGCTGCTCCTTTGCCTGCTGGAGCACAAGGTTGGCTGCAGCAGTGCCGGCATGCTCTGTCAAAACCACTGCTCCACCAGTTGCCTCATTTTCCTCTCTCCAACTCAGCAGTGTGCTTGCCTGCATGCTCAAAGACTTTTACCTTGGATTTGGCAGAACTTGGCCAAAAAGTTTGGAGTGGGTTCAAATCCTCTGGGAGCAGCGTGGGAATGCAGTGCAACAGCACACTGAAATAGAGATTTCAGCAACCTGGAAGGGGACAGTCCATAGACCTGAAGACGGCACGCACGACAAGCTCCCTGAATCGAGGTCACTTTGTGAGTCACATCATACCTTGTACGGAGTTTTAGCTGGGACTGTAGCACTCCACTAACTCACAGCAGTAGCAACACAAGGGCCTATGCGGGGAAGAGGAATTAAGCCCGTGTTGTGTGAGTTGCAGCAGGGACTGCGGAAGATCAGGTCCTCAAGTACTGTGAGAGCCGCAGAAGATGACAACACACCACACCATTGGCAGGATGGGGCAGGGCCAGCTCCCAGCTCGGCTCCTCTGTGCCACAAGTAGCTGGTGGAAGTGGGAAAGGCTTTGCACCATGCCTAAAGGGACTGCTGCCCTTGGTCTCCAGCGCTCTCCAGCTGGTTTGGTTTTTTATGCCTGAGTGTCAGCACTCAGAGCAAAGCCAGCTCAAGTCAGGACTCTCCTGGGAGCAGAACGTAGCACGCCACATCCCACGTAGCAGCCAGAAGAGAAGCCAGGGCACTGCTAGTGAATCATTCCCACAGTGTGAGAAAGCTGCTCTGGGAGTCTCCTGAAGCAACAGGGATGACGACAGTTCCCCTGGATGACCGAGGGGCTCCTTCACTGAGGCTCCCCAGCCCCTGCAGACAGCTGTCAGCTCCAGCTCACTGCTTGGCTGCATTTGGGACTGTATCCAGCTTCATGCTTGAGGGTCCTGCCTGCTGAGCCATCCCCAGGATGCCACATTGTTCCTGCCAGCTCCACAGGTCAAAGCGTGTTCAGAGTCACCTTCTTGAGATGTGCTCGGACCAGATTGAGCTGAGAAGGCATGCACTCTGCAGCTCCAGGGGCAAGAGGTGCCAAAGGCTTGCAAACATCTGATCCTGTACCAGGAGCAGCTCCAGGGACATCTGCTGACATTCAGAACCACGGGCTCAGATGCACGAGGTCTAAATTTGCATAGAGTTTGCAGCAGGGAGCTCAGAGACTTCTATTTATTTTTAAAAAATGGGAAAAAAACCCCCTCTGATTTAACTGTAGTCTCTCCACATTCACAGTGGTGACCAACCAACTGACTTGCTCCTTGGCTATGAACAATGCCTTTTTCCAGTGACCTACGTGGTGGGCCCAAAACATACCCCTGGTTGTTCCATTAAGAGTCAACCTCCCTGCCAGTCTCAGTGTGAGGAGAGGTGAGCGTGGCAGTGGGTGCCAGCTGTGCGGCATGATACTGGTGTTAGCAAGCAGGGAGCGGCTCAGTGGTGCTGGGGTCACTGGCTCAGCCCTCTGCCCTGTTTGGCAGAGCTTTCCCTGCCAGACAGGATGATGCTGCTTTGGGTAGCACAGCACAGAGGTGCTACAGTAACAACTCTACAGACCTAAAAATAACTCCTGCTCCTCCCCGCAGTGCATGCCACAACACCTTTTCCTAGCGCCAGACCTGCTAATTGCTCACACAATCAAAGCGACTGTGAAGAGGAGACAGCAAACAGGTGTAAATACCCAGTAATGAAGATTAAGCAGCCGAGCCTGGAGGCTCTCGCAGAAGCCCTGTGTTGTCTTGTGTTTGTGAAGAAATGCCATGGCGCTGCCCCTACAAGGCTCAATCTCCACAAGATGCTGCTGTTCACAATTTGGTAATGCTCATGGCAACAGCTAGGAAAACACCCAGCTATCCCCAGACCAGCTTGTGAATGCCATTAGCCTCCTCTGTTCAACCACGGCCATCCTTCCTGCTCGGCCTCAGGGGTAAGAGATGCTGGAGCTTTGCTCAGTCTCTGGCTTGACCTTCCATGTAAGAGACCCAGCTAACGGCACTTGTCTTTGGGCTCTTTGCAATAACCCCCCCCAGAAGAGCCATAGAAAGCCATCACGTAGGAGAGCCATTTGTCAAGCCTTGCCTTACGCCAGCAGCAGGGCAAGGGCCAGTTTTCTCTGGGAGCCAGCTCATCCCATGGCACCGGGTCCCAGCCACGCTCAGTCCCCAGCCCTCTGGGTGGCCGAAGGCCAGGCATGGAGATGTGTCGGGTGTCACAGCACGGCGTCTCTGCAGTCTGCGCACCCGCTGAAGGCGGTGCAGACGGTGTGTGCTGTATTTATTGGTTTTGCCATTAGGACAATACTCTGCTGTGTTAGAGTAAATGGGGTGTGCCACTGTTGTAGATTACCAAATAGCGTTATATTACACAGCTAATCAACTCCTGCTTCAACAACTCAGAAAATGCACTATTTTTGTCTTGCTGTCTATGGGTAGGAATTTCATTCCAGGTGATTTCTCCCAGGGACTTTGCCTCCTCAGGTCTCCTACACAAATCCACCTAGCAATCACATCAGCAAGACCCAGAGATCTTTCTGGTCATAGATCCTTCAGCAAATGGCCCACTAAACCTTTTCCCTGGGCTGTGCATACATCAGCTGCATGAAGGGGAATGATTAATAAGGAGAAAGGAGCCACTGTAGCTTGTGCCTTCGAGCAGTGTTTCACCCCAAAAGACGATGAAGGACACGAACATCATCTGGAAGCTCTTGGGGAGATACACAACTAGTAAACAGTAAAGGAAATGATCACCTATGACCTTCACAAGACCTCTTTCCTCAGCAGTTTCTTGACAGACTTGAGCTCATTCTTCCTTTCTGGGCACTGTAAAATGTAAGTACTAACCGAGAAGTGAGAGAAAGAGACCTGGCAACATGGGCAAATTATTGTTCTCTAGCAAACACGTCAATCTGGTTTGTCTAAGCTTGCTGATCATTGCCTGGCAATAGCTTGTGAGTAACTGAGCTTGGCCACTTCACTGATTTGCTCTTGAATGGGAGCAAAGTAGCCTTCTGCTCCTCACCAGGTGCTCCCGGAGGCACCAGCACCCCAGGGCTGCCTTCACACTGCCTTTCACCCTTGCCAGGTGGCTCTGAGCCTCGTGGCTGCTGTGGCTGGGTCTCCATTAGGAGTGAAAATAACCCTCCTCATGGCAAGAAATGTTCTTTTGATAATCTCTACAGAGCTTTTGCAGCTGCTGGCAGAGGGAAGGAGACACAGGGCGGCATGTAGAAAGGCACCGACTGCTCGTGTCTTACAAAGCTCCCTGCCTGCCGTGTGGAGCATTGCAGCATTTGGGCCCACTAGAGCAGTCAGATGTGGACTGAAATCTGGCAGGCAAAGGGGCAACAACCTAAGCTTGGGTTTAAGGCTGCCTCCCCCATCATAGCCTTACTACAGCTGTACACTCGTCTGACCGAAGGCAGAAATTGGCTTATTTGGCATTGCCAATTTTGCAGTTTGCAATTTTTGCAGTTGGCTTTGCTTCTGTATAAAAGATGAATCTCTAAAATGTGCCTCCCATGATCTGTTTGCTTGTCCTAATCCCTGGGATTTTAAATTCAGCCACCTGCAGACATCTTTTCCTTAAGAGGTCCTACTTCTGGCGTGTTTCCAGTGGAGCACAAAGTGGTGTGCCTTCCTCCCACCTGCTTGCTTTAACATCTCTGTAATTTGTCGTGTGCAAGAGTACAGCCACTCCTGGACTGGGCAGGTCATTTGGGCTTTCAAGCCACTGGGGCAGGAGGAATATCAACTGGTGTGCCTACAATAAAGGTTACCACATCCCTTGTGGTTTTGCCAAAAGTCTAGAATGCAGAGGGGCAAACAGGAGATGAAAGAGGGACACGGCCCTCGTGCGAGTCCCCTGCAAGGCGGACATTTCACTCTACAGAGAAAAGAGGGAGGGAACAGATGCTTGGTCATTTCAGAAATGTTATTTCCCGTATCTGCAGCTTAAAACCAATGTGGTGCTTTACAATGAAAGGCAACATGGCAGTCTTCAGTGCCTGGCATGGACTAGGCATCTGGGGGCTTTTTCAGGCTGCTGTTTGATTAGTGCCGTGAGTAGGCTGACTCCTGGAAGCTGCTGAGTTCCCAAAACTCCCTGCGATCCATTAGGTCAGCAGTGTCTCAGCACTGGTGAGCATCTGGCACAGGGGGATATCTTCAAATTAGCTAGTGGTCAGACACTCTTTTCACCGTCCTCCTGTGCTCCCGGAGCACTGTCATGACTCATGATGCTATATATATTTATATATATAAATTTGGAATCAAAGACCCATCAAGCCATTAAAAATCTGCTTTTCCTGCATGGCCCTGAGTTTGCCGGTGCTCCTGCTGCTCTCACGTGTGCAGTGGGGAGCAGAAGCATTCTCCCAGCCCTGCTTTGCCAGCACTGGAGGAGGAAGAGTGTTATTTCCAAGAAGAATGATAAATTTGTGAAAACCTCTGATAGCCTGGGGGACAGCATGGTACCCAGGGCCCTTCCAGGGGTGGCTGCTGCAGGCGACTTGGATAAGATGAAAGGGACGCTACGGGGGCCCCCTGCTCAAATGCAGGCTGGACACCTTGCACCCCACTGCCTCGCCCTCTGCCACCTCTGTCTCTAGGAGAGAATGGGCCTTGTCACCCCCTCCCAGGACACAGCCTCGCAGACGGGTCTCCGGATGAGGTGGCAGCCTGTAATCTCACCTCTGTCCTGACCTGACCTGCCATTTATGTTTGTGGGGAGTCCACTGCAGTACTTGAAAATAAATTTCGTAGCTCAGTGCCACCCCAGGAGACAAGTGCTCTGAGAGATGCTCTTCCTGCCTCTTTGCTCTGAACTGTGTCTAAGATATATTCACATGTCGTCTGCAGTGCAAGCGAGTGAATGGCTTCCAAAGCAGCCACTTTATTTGCGGGTTTAATAGACAGCTGAACTTCTAAGGCCTTGCGAGCAGCCTGTTGGATCACAGCACTGTCCCCCTTAGGTCAGACCAGGGTTTTGTGAACCTTTATTCTACTCTGGTCACCACTCAATCTGCGAAGCACATCCCAGGAGGCCCCACCACCTTCATGGAGCACAGGCACCCAGCAGCTTGCAGGATCGTTCTTTCAGAGGTGAAATTTTACTCTTCTGCCTGAGACAAAAAAAATGTAGAAAAAAACCCCAACTTTTTTCCCCACTAGTTGGGTCTCCCATTACAGCACTAGAAATAACAGCAGCCTTTTTGATCCCATAAGACCTCACAGGAACCCTTTAAGGTGACAGGTAAACCGTACCTAAAATGACCTCAGTACCTTTGCTTCAGGTGCCAAGCTTGGTGGGCCCTCAGGAACACCCTCCCGACATAACAGAAGTGCTGAGCATTCGTTTATCTTTTCATTGGGTTAACATTCTGAGGATATCATCTGTGATATTTGACTGAAAGGAGCAACTTATATTCAATTTTATCACCCTACTTTGAAGTACTTTGGCCAAGTTTCCCCATTTTAGTCATTAGCTGTATTCATTTTCATAGACCCTTGGATAATTTTTCAATGAATAGCCCTGCAAGTGTCTTGGCCATCTTTGTGGGAAATGAGGTTTTCTGAACTGATAAACATGCAAAAGGAGGAAAAGAAGGAGAAAGAAATAAAAAGAAAGAAGAAATCTATCAACAATAGGAAACCCATGTTCAAGTTATACATCATACATTATTCTGCCACATGCAATTTATCTTCTGACATATGCTACTGTAGCATATGGCATCTGTATCAAATAGGGAAATGCCAAATTAGGGAAAGGCTGAGTTCCTGCAGGTTACCACTTCTGAGGAGGCTGTTATTATTTCGTTACTGTATCTGCTGCAGTCCTGCCTACAGCAGGACCTTGCAAGGACTCTCTCCTTCACCACATTGTGCAAACAGGGTCAGAAGCCATTCCTGCTCCAGCCAGTTGCTGGCCTGGGATGCGGCAGTACAGCACACACACCCCTACTCGGGGAACAGCCCCTTTCATTCCCAGCACACAAAACGCTAAGCGTGTATTTTGCTTTAAACAGGTGCTGTTGTATTGGGGTTTAAGCAGAGATACCTAAAATTATGCACTTGTTTAAGTGCTTTGTTGAAGATGACCTGCAGAAGGAAGGGACTAAATGTGAAATCGTGGGTAGAGGAGACATGGGAGAGATGTGGGGCTGTGCTGGGATCGCTGTGTAAGCGACAGAGCTGTTAACAGTCTATCCAAACACAAATCCCATCTAAACTCAAAAGGCAAACCTCAGTAACCCAACTGCTAACATTCTGCAACTTCACAGCCAAATAAATTGAGGTGTTTCTGACTTGTGACACTTGTGCTTGGCAGGCTATGTCCTTGTGGCCATCTCCAGTAGATGAAAGAGGGCTTAGTCTCTCTGGGATGACGCTGCATAAACACCCTCAACTACCCACATTGCTCTCCTTAGACAATGCAACTTATATCATCAGTGTTGTCGTTTCAGGCTTTTTGCTTTCACTTAATCATTTTGCAGAGGCTGTCTTAGCAAGCCCTCCGTAGTGCAATTGCATGCAGTCTTTGATGAGATGATCACGGAGGGACTCCAGCTCTTCTCAAGAAAGCTTTTACATGAGGATCTCGGGAGCACTGTTCTCACCACTGCGCTCCGCGGATTCACGGCTCAGCTCCTGACGCTGCTGGAGACTGGCATCACGAGGCTTGTTTGTTTCCCAGCATGTTATTCACTGACTTTATTTTCTAGCCAAGAGAGCTTCGCAAATAATAATAAGAAAGGATGAATGGGATGGCATGGGATGATTAACCAGGATTTTCAAAGACGGGCCAGCAGTCTGGATCGCCAGCAGCACAAGCACTTTGCAAACAACTGACTGTATCACACATCTTATCCTCCGCTGGAGGAGGAGACATTCCTGCAGCCATTTGCCCTTAAGTAGATCAGTCGGCAATGATTATCTACACTATCAAACAGCACAATAAAGCTGTGTTTTCACAGAGTCTCTCCTTTTTTGTTGTTGTCGTCGTCAAGTTTTTGATCTCCTTACAGTAGAAACTCCTAGATTTATTCCTACTCTCTGAATGCATTGCCACAACAGTTGGGATTTGATGCTGTTATAATCTTTCTGGACTATAAAAAACAAGTCATGTCTTTCGATAGCATATGGTTCTCCCCTTACAACAACAGACACCAGAACTTTCAATTAAGTTTCTGGAAGCAGCGCTGAAACACACATGACTCATTTTGAAAGTGCACTAACAAGTGAAATGATCCCTTTTTTTGCCAGATCTCCGCTCATCAGGAAACAAACAGTATCTGAGGTCTTTCTTTCTTTATACGTTGACGAAAACAACACCCTTCTCCGTCGACACTGAGCTTGGGTAGAAATCGTCCAGCTAAATATTATAATATTTGATAATAGTCCTGCCAGCATGGAGCTGACTCATTTAATGTAATGTGCTGCTCCCTGAAGATTGCTTTTCAGCACAGCAAACAATTAGCTAGTTCATTCATCCCAGCTTGAGAATGGTAGATAGTTAGAGGACCACGGGTACTCTCCTAACAGGAGCTGATTTATCAACAATCATAGTTGTTGCTCCTGTAATTAATCTTATGCTATTTCCCTCTGCTTATCCCTCCGCTCACACTCCGCTCCCAGTTCCCAACCACTTTTTTTATGCTCAGAATGTCACAGAAATAGTTTTGATTTCTGGTCAGTGACATGGAAATGATCAGGCCAGATCAAGCCGTGATTCACAGGCTCTGCTCTCCAGCACTCCTTAAACACTGCCCATTGCTCCCGTGGGGCAGAGCAGAAGTGCCCCAGTCACCACCTCCAGCCCCAGCTCGCAGTGGCCATGGGCCAGCAGGCCACTCCTGCTGCGATGCTACACGTGCCCAAGGTGGTATCCACATGCACGACCCCACACCAGCCCATGGACACACGTCTGTTTCCTCCCACGGCCGTCCCAAGGGAGCAGCCGGCTCAGCCCCAGCGTGCCTGTGCACAGCCCCGCACCCGGGGCGAGCAAACCCCTGTGTGCCTCCAGCTCCAGGTCTTGATGAGGATTAAAAACAGGGGGAGCAAATGCAGGTGGGGAAGCAGGCACCAGAGGAAAGATTATTTGTCCAAGGTCATGTGGTGAGCAAAAAAGTTGTCGGATCTAGTGGGAACTGGGATTCCCAGCAAGAGGCTTTAGGAGCTGGAGGTGGGAAGCAATTGCTAACCCCTCCGGCATATCTGCCTGCCGCTCCGCTCTGACTCCTCAGTGCTATTATTTTTCTGACTCAGCAATCCCGCAGCGCCTGGGCACAGCCAAGGCTTTCGGCACCGGCAGGGCTGCTGTCCCCTGATCCCCACCTCTGGGGTAGGCACACCATCCCTCCTCTGGGATCTGCTTCCCAGCTGGTTTTGGCAGTGTGAACCTCTGGCTAATTCAAACCCCGTTGCACCATTCCTTTCAGACACTGTTCAGGAGCACATTAGACACTTGTATTCCCCAGATCACAGGGAGACAATGGCAGATCCCTGGCAACGAGTGTTTCTTTATCTCACATCCTTGCAAAAGGGACTGCTCCTGGGATTTTTTTCCCTCTAGACTTGGGCTTCAACTGGAGATTTATTTTATTGTGTGTTCATTGCTATAATTATTGCCAGTGTGAAGACGGTGACCTCAGCACCAGACAAATGAATATAGCAATGAGTTCATCACCAGCATCCTTATAATTACCGCCCAAATACACGCCATGGAAACCAGGACAAAGCGGGGATGCCCAGGTAGGGATGGATGGGAGGGACCACCTCCAGTGCCCTCAGAGGGCAGGACCACATGGGTCTGGTTGGCTGTAAGGAGCCGTCCTGCTGCCACAGAGGGCTGGCTGTGCCACCCCGCTGTCAGTGTGGGCTGCCCACCCTCCTGGGAGAGGGCAAGCATGCCCACACAGTTGCCATTACTGCTTTTGGGGTAACTCCCGTCCCCACAGACGTGCTCCCACATGAGATGGAGCAGGGACGCCTCAGTGTCACATCCCCACGGACACCAACGAGGCCGGCGGCACAGAGATGCACATCTGCGTATCCACCTTTACAGCCCAGGGCTGCGCGAGACGCCTTGGGGAAAGAGCCTGAGCCTCGCCTGGGATGCGAGAGGTCTGCTGTGGCCCTAGGTCGCTTCGCAGATGGCACTGGCACGTTGCCTGTTCCTGCTCTGCAGCAGCTCCATGAGCCCCCTCTTTGCAAGGGCAGGTATCCACACTTCTCCTTGGCCAGCCCGTGCCGGCAGGTAAGAAGAGGTGCCCCAGCAACCCCCCAGCTCTGTGGCCCAGCCATCCCAGTTTCCAGCACAGGCAGATGGTTTTTAACATGCCCCAGTTTGCCAATGCTGATGACCTTCAGGGAACAGGGGCCTGGACAGACACCAACCATTTGTGCTTCCACATTTCCCACTGCACCACAGCCCTCAGGGCTGTGACTGACGTGCTGTGGCCTCGGTGCCCAGTGCCATCAGTCCCAGGCTTCCCCAGCAGCTCTCTGCTGGCTTGGCATGAACACGGGGCAGGGGGCACCTTGCTTCAGGATTTTTAGGGCAGTTTTCCAGTTGTTGCTGTCACCCTTGCCTGTACCAGTGACTCAATCCTGACAACTGAGTCAAGACAGTTCATTACTTCTTTGTAAGAGATGGGGAGATTTCCTTGTAAGAGAAGCCCAGTCGTGTCCCCCCTGCCTTCAGCCTTCAGCTCTCTCAGCCCAGAGCCAACGCAACCCCCCCTGGAACTCAGTAACTGGGACAAGGACCTTCTGCCTGACCCACCGGCTGCCCCCCCTTTCTCTCAGCCCCGTAATATTTCTGCAAGTGCCTCCAGGAAGGTGCTGCCACTGTGGTAAAGGCAAGGCGATGTCTTTCTACAGTGTGCCCTGACCACGGGAGAGCATCTGGTGTTAAGACACTAAATCTAGTTGCTTCGATTAAATACCAGGTGAAGAGCTTTGGCCAAAAATGGGGAAGTGGAGGTTCAATTTGAAAAGCATTTTATTGTTTTTAAGTGACTACTTTTGTGGCAGGTGTGCTGGAACAGCTGCTCTTTTTCTTTTCAACATTAAATGCACTGTTTTGAAACTGCAAGGTTTTGGGCTTTAACATTGAAACCTCACAAATTAAAAGAAAATTAGCATAAGCAGGAGGATCCGATAGTGCCCAGGGGCATGAGGGTCTTCAGTTTCCACTGGATTAAACACTTCGGAGTGGCATTTTTGGTTTTTACTTGGTTGAGAAGCATCACTTTTTCTGTTTTGGTCCAAACCAAACCAATTCCCTCTCCGCCTCTCAGGACTGCCCCACGAAATCCTGCACTCAACCTCAACTTTCTGAGGGCAACATCTGAATAGACTGTTCACCCAAACCCTGACGGATCAGGATCCTTCTGAATGTGCTTAATTTAAGCATTTGAACCAATTCAGTACTACTCCTGTATCTCTTCATGAGCACAGCACCTACTGCCTGTTTCTGGATTCATCCCCCAAAGCACCAGATAACTCAGTCTCCAGCCAGAAAAACCTTACAGAAGATGCTAAATTTGCTGGAAGGTGCATTTCTCCGGACATTAGCTGTGCTACTCACGTACATAAGGAAAGGCGGTGGTTAAGAGCTCATCTGGGGCAGGGTGAGCGCTCGGCCCTTGGCAGGATCTGAGGCTCAGTGCTAGGCTGGAGCAGAGAAGAGCCAAGAGGAGAAGCCCCACCATATGGCTGCTCTGACCCGAACACAGGCTGACTGTCAAATATGCTGGCAAAACCCTGCTCACCTAATCCTGCACATTAGAAATATTGACCATTAGCGCTGGATAAATGGGAAGGAATTGATATCAGCTCAGAGACAATCCTCAGACCAGAGGAGAGACAGAATTAACCAGCTTATTATTATTATTTAATGCCTATATTGTGAGAACAGATGAATAATTCGTTTGCGAGGCTCTGCATGCAAAGCTCTTATGAAGCTTAATTCATTAGCGCTTGTAAAGTGACTTGAACTCGTGAGATGAAAGGTGCCCTCTGAGTGCCAAGTACTATTATGGCCCCAGTACTGCGGATCTTTAATAAGGATATTGAATGACTCCTCTGAGCCAGCACATTGCTTTTTAACTTCTTTATGGCTGTTTTTACAAGCACTATTCTAGCGAGCCAAAAAAATAAAAAGTTGCAAGAAAAAGAAATACCGTAACAGTGCACACAGCTTAACACACCTGCCAATCTTCCTCCCCACAAGGCAAGGCAGAGGGGAGCAAGGCACCACCGCCTGTCTCAGAGATGGATGGAGGGGGGGAGACGCGGGTGCTGTAGTAACCTGACTCTGCACAGGCGATGGACCGGGGTGAGGACTCCGCTACACTCAGCCTCACTACCTGTCTGGCTCGCTGCCTGCCAACGGATGCCAGTCTTAGGGGTCTGTCACCAGCCCTGCCGTGGCGACTGAGAGCTGTGACAGCTCTGGGGGCATCACTGGATGGAGGCTGAGAGGGGGCAAGTGGGGAGAGAGGAACGTCACGATGGATGCTGGGGACTGCTGGCAGGGTTTCTGGTTTGCCTGCAGGCTCCCAACCAAGCTGCCTTGCTTGCTCTCCATGCCGTTGAGTTTGGCCGATGCGTGGGGAGGTGACGGTGGGGGGCCATCCACCCATCCCTGCCATCCACCCATCCATGACAGCCTGCTCTCACCTCCTCTGACAAACAGCCTGATGATGGGGTGAGTGGAAGACTTTGTTCCCTCCAGACCCCTCCTGGCTCACTCTCTGCCAACACAAACACTGTCAGCCCTCCTGCTCTCCTTGTTAGTGAGCAGATTTATGCTAGCTGACATGCTTTCCTTCCCCGTGCACTTAGTGGACTTTTGTGGACTCCCTCTATGGAGATTCCATGACAATATCATTTCTCTGCTCAGTGCTGCCACTTGCTCCATGACAAAGCCATTATAACTCAGCCAGGCTCCGCCAAGCTCGGGCACCAAGGACAGCATGCGCTCTCTTTGGAAAGCCTGCTTCCTTCACATTCATCTTCCTGCAGCTATTGTTGCTCATTTATCAGGTAAGAAACTGTGGCCATGAGTCCACAGAAAACTCTTCCCTGCCTTAGCAAGGTTGGGAAGATCTTTCCCTATCTGAAGTCCCACCTATGGCATCTCTAATTGCTGCTGCATTTCCCATAAACTGTAATGGGTTTAGAAAAAAATGCTTTCTAAAATTTCCCACTTGGAAGAGAGCAGAAAGTGTCGACGAAGCATGCCAACCACAGCACGCTGTCATACTGCAAGCACAATCTCCAAATGACCAGGAAAGCTGCAACTTCTTTCATCGAGGGAAAAATGAACCCTCCAAAGAGAAAGCAGTGACCTTCTCATCTGCCTTCCTCTCTTCCTTCCTCAAATGTTGCTGCAACCAGCAAAACTCTCTCATTATCTACAGAGGCAGCTTTCACAAATTGCTTAATAAGGCACGCAGAGTGCAGCAAATGCCTGGCTGGCCGGTGCTCGGCTGCTCTGTGGCTTGGCACGCCGGGGAGCACGAGAGCTGGGGGATGAGCCGTGGCCTGGCCTCTGCTGCAGCTCAAGCGGAGTAAAGGACTCATCATTTGCTTTAATTATTCCAAAGCCTCTTTACTTGGAGGAAAATAAAATATTTATCAGAGACTCGTGGCTTTGGCAAAGGAGATTAAACTCAGATTAAATTTTTAGATGCCTGTAAAATTTAATTGGCATTAGTGTAGGACAGTTTCTGTCTCTGAAAACTAAAAGGGCTTTTCTAACCAGTGCTAGCCTGACCTTTGGAGAGCTCTCCCTTTCCAGCATCCTCAGTGTTGCCCAGGGACCAACCTGGGCTGGTGCCTCTGTGCCACCAGGCTCCCATCCTAGTCTGACAGCACCAACCGCGTTAGATCCAGCGATGCTGCCAGCAGACACAGCCCTTTCACCGTGTCCTAGGAGAACTTGGCAACAGTGATACAGATGGGCACCAGACAGGGCGGATCTGCTTGGGAGAAGATGGAGCTGGTCAGCACTGACTGGTCGTGCCTGTCTTCAGCAGGCCTGGGGTTCAGGCCCAGCTGCAAAGCCCACCTCAGGCTCTGATCCCGTCACCTAATCAAGGCGGCAGATCCTCACAGCTGCTCAATACGTGCCTTTGAAGGAGCCTGATCCTGGTAGGCATCTCTAACTGCCTTGAATTTTTTGCATGGACACAGCCTTTGCAGCCTTCATTTTGTGATGGCCAGTAAACTGCCCTCTCTTAGTCCCCTTTATCTACTGAAATTCATTCCTTCCCCAAGTCTGAGCCTGGCTCGGCCCCTGCCTTGGCAGTGTCCTTCCTGAGCAAGGTGCCCGGGAGGATGTACACCCCAGGACAGCTAAAAAACAAAGTGCACCAGGACGGTGTGTGCGCCTACATGGCGAGGAGGCAAGCCAGGCGCACCCACGGCAACTGTACACACCAGGGGAGAAGCGGGGCGGGGGGGCACATATCAGATTATAATGGCTAAACTGCTAATTATCCTTTGCCAGTCTTGCAGAAAATCTGTTCTCTCTCTCTCATGCATGCATAGCAATATGTGCTCTCGCTCCCTCGCTTTTTAAAGTGGTGCTTTATGTCTGAATAAAAGCAAAGGATGGTTAAATTGTGCTATTCAAAGGGATGGAGACCAACTGTCCCGCTCAGGGATTTTCCCTTCAGGCAGCAGTTTTGTCAATATTGTATTTGCCGGGCTGTACTCTGCAGACACCCTGGGCTCAGTTTGCCCTGCCTGTATGTTTTAGCACTCAGCATAGGCAGGAATCGAGCTATCTGGGTTTCTGCTCCTTGCTCTTACGCTGTACTATTCCTGTCAATGCCGACAGCTTTGCAAGAGCTTGGGAAACAAGATTTCACTTTGCTCTTATCCCTGGAGCAGAAACTCACAAGTGCCAGTGAAAGAAATCCTCCCCCTCTACTCGGCCCCGGTGAGGCCACATCTGGAGTACTGTGTCCAGTTCTGGGCTCCCCAGGTCAAGAAGGACAGGGAACTGCTGGAGCAAGTCCAGCGGAGAGCCACCAAGGTGATCAGGGGACTGGAGCACCTCTCTTAGGAGGAAAGGCTGAGAGACCTGGGTCTGTTCAGCCTGGAGAAGAGAAGACTGAAGGGGGATCTTGGTACTGCTTATAAATATCTGAAGGGTGGGTGTCAAGAGGATGGGGCCAGACTCTTCTCAGTGGTGCCCAACGACAGGACAAGGGGCAATGGGCACAAATTAGAATGCAGGAAGTTCTACCTGAACATGAGAAAAAACTTCTTTGCTGTGAGGGTGACAGAGCACTGGAACAGGCTGCCCAGAGAGGTTGTGGAGCCTCCTTGTCTGGAAATATTCAAAACCCGCCTGGACGCGGTCCTGTGCACCCTGCTCTAGGTGTGCCTGCTCAAGCAGGGGGGTTGGACAAGATGATCTTCAGAGGTCCCTTCCAACCCCAACCATTCTGTGATTCTGTGAAATCTAGAGAGGTTGAACCACACCCTTGAAATCCAGAGAGCTGGATTCAGGTCTGGCATGGCAGGAATAACCCAGCAGCCTTACTTCCAAGAGAAACTCCTGCCACTGAGATCAGAATCAATCTGATGAGTTGTAAAACATATCACATCTCCTCCTTACTGTCCTCTGCTCCTGCACCAGCTCTTAGGTTTCCAAACCTACATGTGCTACCCCAGTTCTCTGCCTTCCCCAGAGTGGCTACCTTTCCAATAATTTAATGGTTTCCTTTTTCAGCCAACCTTGTCAATGCAAAGAGCGGGTTTTTCATTTCAGAATTAATCTCCCTAACTCCACTCTTCCCAAAGGCTTTCATAGACATTAAAGAGGTAACTCTTTGCTTTCTGGCAGGCAGAAAGCCTCTCTGGCATCACCTGACTGAATTAAACAGAGACATCAAAAGAACCCGTCAAATTCAATGTGACCAGACGGCAAGTGGAAGTCAGAGAAGCACCGAGGCAGAGCAAAGACTCAGGCTGCTGCTGCAGCAGATTTAAAAGAAGACAAATCCCGCAGAGATTTTTCCCCTTCAAGGGAAAAGAGGATGAAAGCACAAGGGTTCAAGCAGTCCCAAATATGCAGGATGCCACCGTGCAAGGGCGAGGCAGGGCTGTGTGGCCAACAGGCACTTGCCGCCCGGACCATGACTGCTGTGCATTTCCCACCGGAGGCACTCAGACCTGTTTCACCATCAAACGCGGCAGGTCCCTGCCGGGCCCAGGGTTCAGTGCTGGCTTACGCAAGAGGCACCGATGGGAGACGTGATGTGCTTGGTGTCTTGGAGGAGATCCAAGGCAGCCAGGGGCAGGTCCTGCAGGGCTCCCTGGGACTCTACAAGTGCTTTACTGGCCAAGGTGGGCATGTGGCCCACTCCCATGCACGTGCTTCATTTCCACTCAGCTCCACACAACTCTCCGATTATAAACACACTTGATCCCCTTCCTGAATTGGGGCCACACTCCTATCTGATCCATCAGCCTGCAGGCAGGTTAGATATGCAACATGAAACTGCAGTGAATCCATAAAGCAGACTGCCTTGATGTAAAACGTGAACTTATGTGAATGTAAATCAGGCAGGCTCTGATACACAAGGTTGCTATGACAGGGATACTTCAGAGTGTTTCAGTTAATTAGTACTTAATTAACTTTAATGCCTTGAAAAACTCTACAAGCCATACAAGTTGGTCAGTATGTTGTCACTCACGGGTCCCCACCTGGTTAGGCAGCTCACCCCAGCCAGTTTTTGCTTAAAGGGAAGCTGCAAAGTGAAATGCATTATTAACTCGACCTCTGTAATCCTCTCATCACATCTCATGAGATGCTTTTTAATATCAAGCCTTCCAAGATGAAACACATGGAGATACCAGGGATGAAAGAGAGACTGTACCACAGTGGCGTTTCAAGTGACTCTCTGAATGCCTGAGATCACCGACGGCTGGCGAAAGCTGGAAGGGGCACGGTGCGTTAGGGAGGGATGGCTGTCAGAGCCCAGGGCATCACAGGGTGGTCAGTGCTTGGGCGGTGGAAACCAGCCCCTTCCACTGGGCTGGTGTGTGGTTCACAGATGTCCCTGCCAGGCTGCAGCTGGGGAGGTGCAGGCAGGACCATGCATGCTTGGAGATGGGCAATCTGAGACTTTTCAGAGCACTGGCACTGAAACAGGGGGTGTGATGGGGACTGAGTGCTGGGTGCGGCCTCCCTACCTTGTGGGAACTGTGGGATCCTCAGAACGAGAGGGTGGCTCCCAACCAGAGCTTGACAGTGTGAAGCTGAGACTCCTACTTTTCAGACTCCCACTACAGCTGCTGAAGCCACACGACCTCCTCTTGCCTTGCTGCCCCTGGGAGTGACTGTAGCTTGCAGGATCTGTGCAGAGCCAGGTTGAGCCTTGCAGAGCCAGAGGCATTTGACGCTGCATCAACAACCCACCAGCCCTCGGAGAGGAGGTTACAATCACCAGTAAGCAACATGGGCGAAGGGAGGCATGAAGGATATCAAAGCATGGAGTGATCCTCCCCAATCCTTACGCAGATCTCAGACACCACCACCCCACAAGACATCCTGTGGGCAACAACCAAGAGAGAAGCCCAAGCTAGCATACAGAGGGAGAGGTCAGGAGAAGAACAAGGGAAAGATCAAGGCAGAAGAACAAAAGCCTTCCGGAGGAAGGATTGCAACATGGCGGCTGCAAATCCGCCAGCTGGAGGCATGGCGCAGCTCATCCTCCTTCTCTCCGTAACAGTGCCCTGAGCCCCGAGGCAGCTCGCTGCACCCCAGCAAGCCAGCTGCCCCGTAGGAGTAGATCTGGAAGAAAGTACAACCCAACAAAATATAAGGACAACCCCCAAACATGGCAGCAGTTTCTCCAAAATGGTCACTCTGCGACTACACGTGATCACCATGGCAGACTGGGAGAGGTGACGAGAGCCAGGAAAACCCCACCAGCGTTGCTTCGGGGCACCCCATTAGCACACATTACTCAGTTAGGTTTATATTGAATGTAAAAAAGGAGCAACAGCTGGAGACAAAATCTAATTTTCTGGGGGAGAATGTGAATAAAATAGAATGTAGCTGCTGTGTGAATGAGTTTATCCTCCGTCAAGCACTTGTTACTGCTCTGGCGTGGCCTCTGTCACACCGCAAAGGGTAGGTGATGTTAACGTGTTCTCCCTGTCTGTTCTGCCACAGCCAAGTGTCCGCAGAAGAAAACAGCACCAAGCGCTGCCACCATAGCTGTGGGCTTGCAGGTGTCCGAGGTGGACAGCGCAAGTATTTAATCATGGTCATTTCCAGTGATGGATTCATTGACAGGCTAAGGACAAACCAATGCCCTGTTGGCCTCTCACAATCATGTCTCCTGCAAGCTGCCTTCCCCAAGTGCTTGCAGACAAACTGCTGATCAGAAATTGTAGCTATAGGGCCGACCATCCCACCTTCCCCCGTGCTCCCCAGTTGCGCCCCTGGTCACCAAGCCAGGTCTGTCTGGCAGAATGGAGAAGCCTCCACCGTGCCCAAGGTGGGACGTTCACAGGGTGCTGGGCACTGCCCAGATGCCTGCAGTGGGGGCACCAGGCACACAAGCTGGGTGAATGCTTGGATGAGGGGCTACCACAAGCCAGGGGCGCAGAGGAACATCTGGTGGCCACCCTGAGCCAAGAGGACATCCAGGGCAATCCAGGCAGGATTTCCCGATGGGTGCACACCAAGACTGGCACTCATGGTTCGCACTAAGACCCTCCCAGCTGGGAAGGAGGACAGGCGGTGCGGGGAGAAGCGAGCACACAGTTAACTACAGAGCAATCATGGACCGGAGAGTCAGAAGCACCTGCGTGGGGACGTGGCACTGAGCTGCCAGCCCGCTGAAAGGCAGCTTGTATGCAGGTGTGAGCCCAGAACGATCCTTCACTGGACAAAACAGGTTCTAATCCTATTTTTACGCTATGATAGTAAATGTGCCCTACAATACCCAGTGTGGCTTTTACAGGGAGAGAGACATTGCACACAAAAAAGGCAAAAAAGCACCCTGAGTACAGCAGCCAAATTGATACAAGGACTGGAGAGGATGACTTATGGGCAGAGACTAAGGGAATTTAATTTGTATAGCCTAGAAAGATGATGCCTGAGGGGGAACATGATAACACTATATAAATATCTAAAGGGCAGTTGTATGAAGAAGGGGAAAAAAAGTGACGCATGCACCAGCCGTGGGAGTGATGTGATGGACCAAAGAAGGGAACAGTTTCCCAAGGGAGCACGATGGGCTGTTACAGCCTGGTGGGCAGAGAGCAGAACAGCGTGCCTAGGGCCTGCACGTGGTTTCCAGCCGTGGCCAGGGCCGGAGCAAGGAGGATTGGGCAGGAGCAGCCTGGTACAAGCAGCTGGGGAGGCGTTCATGGCCCTTACATGGGACAGGCATGGCTGCACTGCATGGGGGGTCGGGGTGGCACCTTCCCCTGCAGACCCCAGCTGGTGACCCAGCACACCGCAGCTGCGTTAGCACTGGGTGTATTAGCGCAGGCGCTTTTCCTGCTGGCTCAGGGTGCTCGCTCGGCAGCACAGAGCTCCCGCACGGCTCTCGGTGGCCAGGCAGAGCCAGACCTCTCCCATTCCCTTTGCTATCTCAGCTTTCCAAAGGGTGCCCGAAGACCAAGGCATCCAAACCCCTAATCCTTTCTAGCACAGCATGCCCAGAGCTTCCCTGCAAAATTTCAGCCTCAGGCTGACCTGCTTGTGCCTTGGCCATTAGGAAACCCACCCAGGCAGCCCCAGGCTGGGGTCTCTTTTTGGGTATCTTTGGAGCAGATGATGAAGACAACATCCCTGGGTGTGGCAGTTTGAGAAGAGCACAACAACCGCAGTGGGCCCAAAATGGAGAAAGGAGTGAGGTACATTAATGTCTGTGTTCCTGCCCCTTTCCCCGCTCTTCCTTGCAAATTTGAGTTGCTTTTTACAATCACATTTGCTGCTGCTTCTTAAAAAAAAAAAAAGATTTTCTCTCTGCCGTTGCCATGTGAAAAACCCACACAAACAACAGGAAAAACTGGCTACCTCTACGCAGAACCCAGCACAGTGACTGCAGAGCGACTGTCACACAGGCAGCAGCCTAAAAAAACAGGGAGAAAAATAGATTTTTCCCTTCAGCCCTTTCAGACACATGACTTGGAGACTTATTATAGTAATAACAGGGAAAAGATTTTTTCAGAGGAGAGGCTGGCCTCCATTTGTTTCTTCCTTACATTGATGAAGTCCCTTCACCAATTTAAATGGGGCAGACTCTGCTTTCAGCTGCCCTCATTTAGAGCCAAGCAGCTGTTCAGTAACGAATCTCCCCGACGTAAGGAATCCCTCAGACTTGGGTCCTTACTGTGGGGGAAGCCCACGCCGTGGGGCAGAGCCTTTGCGAGATGGTGTTCAGTTAAACCTGCCATTAATTGCTCTCTACCTATTACAGCTAATTTGCTTGGCTCGGAGCCCGGAGCATTCTTCGCAAACCACCAGTTTACCAAACAACGTGGCGCAAAACACAAAAGTCGTGTGTGCTGGCACCGGCGGCACTCCTCCTCCAGCAAGCTGCCTAGAGAACAAACAGACGAGGTTTCACCATTCACATCCACCACCCTCAACGCCCGGGGAACGACCGTGGAGGCACACCGCTGGGAGGCAGGAGCTCTAGCAGAAGAGAAGCCTTTTGGATGATTGTCCTTGTACTCGCTTATCTCCAAAGGGCTTAAAACAAGAACATGTTTGGATCTGCACATTTTCAAGTGCATCTGTAATCACCGAAGTTACTAGGAGCAGATGAATCTGAGATGCTGACGCTCCGTTGAAGCACGGTGCCCTTTAATTCCTGCCCAGCCAGCTGTGGGTTGTCATGGAGACTACATCTGTCACCCATTTGTTCACAGGCCTTTTAAATAACCCAGGCTAGCCAGACCTCTCCTGTTTTGGTGTGTGCCCATCCCAGATTTTGCTCTCCCCTCTTTTCTTTTATGCCAGGAAGGTAGGTGATTCCCTCTGGAGGGGCTAGAGGTGCTGCCGGGCAGCCACGAGGGTCTGTCCAAGCCAGCCCTCCTCCCTGCTGACCTTGGGCTGGAGGGGACCCGGGGAGTTCTGTGCCTGGAAGGTACTTCAGCCCTGGTGGGCTTGAAGCAGGAATGGGTATTGGCTCAGGAGCAGAGACGCTCCATGCTGAAGTTATCCTGGTTCATACCAACGGCTATTCTGGATTTTCATGCCTGATCAGGAGCAGACCCATGCCAGCACTGCTACAGCTGAAACCAAAGTCATTCTGGACTAGGCTAATCCCTTCCCCATCTGAGACTTTACGTGATGGTCTCTGTATGGATTCCTCCTACATCTTCTGCCTAAAGCTCAAAGACTGTGAACCACCAGTTCTCTGCTGTGCTGCATCCGTGGTGCAGACATCTGGCAGGATCCTCACCAAGGTGAGGGATTTGAAGGGATGCTCAGCTCGGGCAGTCCCAGCAACTCAGGAAACGCTCTGTTCATTGCTACAGACCTGCCTTGCAGGATCCACTTTCCTTATTTCCTGACGCAGAGTTACAAGACTTGCTTGGGCTCTCAGCTATCCTGGCCTCACCACTAGGACAGGAGTCAGAGTAAGGGCAGCACAGGAGGGCGTTCGGCTTCCCTGGCTCTGTGCTTCCAGCCACTCGCACAGCACTACTTTGCCTAAGGTGCAAGTGGGGCCATCGCAGTCCCAGAAGAGAGCAGGTCCGGGACGCTGAGAGCTGGCAGTGTTGTCCACCTCCACACCTCTCACAGGGGGAAGACAGAGGTTAAATTCATGACATCTCTTAAGTGCAGCAACCCAGCAAGGCAAAGGAAGCCTGGTGTCCAGCACCCAGGGATGGCAGAGAGAAGGGCACTGTCCTTCCCACGGGTGGGTGCCACTTGCTGTGTCACCCTGAGTCAGTCTCAGCTATCCACACTTTTCTCAGCGTGCCTCGGTTTCCCTTTTGCCCTGCTGAACTGGCTTGCAGGAGGACTGTCAAGCTCACTTCACTCATCCCTGGATAGCCTTCGAAACCCTGGGACAGGAGGTGCTGCTGAGGTAGTGTATTCTGTGTACCGCTAAACAACAGCCTTAGGGTGACTCTATTTCCAGCAGCCAGGGAAGGGGGAGAGCATTTCAATGCCTGGGCAAGGCAGACAATTTATAGCCCAATGCTAAAAAGAACAACAGTGACAGCAAAGAGATACCAGGGCAAGCGTCACTCTTCATTTAATGCTGATGGATCTACTCTAGCAAAG
Source organism: Fregata magnificens (assembly GCA_013389945.1). NCBI lineage: Eukaryota > Metazoa > Chordata > Aves > Suliformes > Fregatidae > Fregata > Fregata magnificens. Next base: position 156,600 of record WAAD01003100.1, read on the forward strand.
CAGTGGATAAAGTGGGCTGTAAACGTGTACGTTTCCCTGGGCCATCCTCAGACACCTTTGGTTTCATGATTCAGAACTATTTCCCCATACCGCCCTTGCTCTCCTGCCTGAGCAGAGCTCCTCTGCAGACAGAGAGCCACGGGCAGAAGCAGCAGCCAGCGCACAAGCTCACACTCCGCTGCCAAAATGAAACCGGACCCATTCAGCACATTTCTCTGAGGGCTGTTTAAAGGCTCACAGACTCGACCGAATGAGTGGAGGCTTTTCAAAGGTTGCTCCAGAGGGTGTAAGCTGGCATGGGAAAATGAGATACCTTTCGGTCTGGAGTCTGATCCACACCTGGGGATCATCAGTGGTTGAACCAAAAGCTGGACCTACAACATTTTTCTTGGTAGCCCATGAAGGCTTCGCCACCTCATTCTCCAGAGCCACATTACTTTCCTTTATTACTTCTCCCACACTTTGATTTTAGGTCTTTCAGTTAAACTGAAAAAAGAGAGGGGAGCTAGTAATCACAGGTGACCTGCAAACCCTTTTGCTGTCCTGGGGGGTGCAGGGAGCTGGTCCGAGGGGCCGCGGGTGTTTGCTGCTCAGCCAGGGCAGGCCATGGGAGATCAGAGCCATGCGTGGTGCAACAGGCACATTCACAATAGTCAGGAGCTGGGTGTGCAGGGTGGGAGGGCAGGGGGAGCAGCAGGCAGGCAGAACCACATTGGTGGTGGTGAGGTAGACCTGTACAGCAGCAGGGTGCGTGGTAAGGTTCCACCTTACTACAGTGGAGATAGAAAAGCTGCAGAAGAAAGGTGTTAGACCCAAAGAAGGGCCAAGGCAGCCAGAGGAGCCCTTCCAGGGTGGCCAAAGGCCCAGACAATATCCCTTCTCCAGGGCAGTCTGCCCAGGCTTCCCCAGCAGACATCAGCCTGGAGAAGCAGGACGGGGCTCTGCCCAGATGTCTCCTGGATCAAGAATGTTTTAACATGATCTCAAGCCCTCAAGCCTGTCCTGAGGCACAGGCAGGAGCCCTTTGGTGTGCCTGGCAGGAGGCCAGCATGATGCTCATCTCAGCCAGGGAAACTTAAAACTGGCCAAGATCAGAAACCTCCCTCTTCCAGCCCACCATAACCATTGGCTCAGCAGCAACGGTTATGTGCCACAGCCCCGGCCCTGGGAAGAGCCTTTCAGCCCACCTCCCAGACTCCTCTACGCTGAGCATGCCCAGGGTGCTGGCAAGAGGGTGCTGGCCACCGGTGAGCCCTCCCCAAGGTTCAGCACAGGGTGCTTACCTGCCCCCCAGGGCCATGGGACTTTGGTCAGGGCACTGCTGGGTGTCAGGCTTCTTTTGGGCTTTTACTGCCAGTGCACAGCGCACTTCATATCACTGCAAAGCAATGGAGAAGCAAACAAGCTCAAGGAGAGAGCCAGGGAAAAAATACCATGTATGTGACCAGCAGGAGTAAGGAAGTGATCGTGCCCCTGTACTCGGCACTGGTGAGGCCGCACCTCGAGTACTGTGTTCAGTTTTGGGCCCCTCAGTACAAGAAAGACGTTGAGGTGCTGGAGCGTGTCCAGAGAAGGGCAACGAGGCTGGTGAAGGGACTAGAAAACAAGTCTTATGAGGAGCGGCTGAGAGAACTGGGGTTGTTTAGTCTGGAGAAGAGGAGGCTGAGGGGAGACCTTATCGCTCTCTACAACTACCTGAAGGGAGGTTGTAGGGAAGCGGGTGCTGGACTCTTCTCCCACGAAACTAGCGATAGGACGAGAGGAAATGGCTTCAAGTTGCGTCAGGGGAGGTTTAGATTGGACATTAGGAAGAATTTCTTTACTGAAAGAGTGGTTAGGCATTGGAACAGGCTGCCCAGAGAGGTGGTGGAGTCGTCTACCCTGGAGGCGTTCAAAAAAGGTGTAGACGTGGCACTCCAGGGTCTAGTTTAGGAGTCATGGTGGTGTTAGTTGATGGTTGGACTTGATGATCTTAGAGGTCTTTTCCAACCCAATGATTCTATGATTCTATGATTCTATGGTCAGTGGGAAGCAAGCACTGCAGAGGTGCAGAGAGCAGACGGCATGTCTGAATGGACCAGGATCACCCAGAAGGACTGTGCCGGTCAGTGGATCAAGATGAGGGCCATGGAAGAAGCTCCACCTCTTCCCTACAATGAGGGATCCTGCCTTTTTCCCCTGTGGGTCCTCCTCTGCCCCAGTGAAAGCTCACACCTGAGAGCAGGGAGTGCTGCTCCCAGTCCGGCAGCATGGCACCGCACAGCAGGGAGCAGAGGTGCCTGCAACCCCCCATTGCTCATCCTGGGCGGAGGGAGACATCAAGTCCCACCTCCTACCTGGTGCCAAGAGGGATCTGTTCATTTCCTACCTTTATGTCCTTCCCTCACTCCCTCCGAGGCTCCAGGACCCTCTGCCACCTGGGCACTAATCACAACCTATCCTGCCCCTTTCTGTCCCCCAGCCTAGCCCAGACCTTGCAGTTTACAGAGACTGAGCAAAGCTGAGTGCAGAGAGGGGAGTGGTAAATGCGGGCAGGCATTTGCAGAGCTGTGGCCGGGAGGGTCTGTTTGAACATCTAATTAGATCACAGCAAACCTCCTGAATGGCAAAGCTACAGCCCTGTCACCCCCTTGAGACATCGGGCCATGCCTGGATTGCTGTCTGATTCTGATCTACATAATTCACCACAATCCTTAAAATTGACTCAAGCAATGAGGTTCATTGCATAGCTCACTGGATTTAATCCACCACTCCAGTGGTGCTAACGAAGCTAATGGCATAGGCAGAGAAGGAACACATGTATAGCTAGGAGGCAGAGATAAACCATTAATCCGACCATATGCTTTCAACCCGCTTTACTCTTCTACCCTCACCCCAATGCCCTTTTGCAGCACTAGGGGAGACCAAAACCAGCGGGGAGAAAGAGGAAGGGAGGAAGACTGTCCCCTTGGATGGGTGGCCGTGTGCACTCGCACGTCTGTGCACACGCAGCCTGCAGCAGTTCGGGTCAGAGTCATGGGCAGGGCACGGCTTGGTGGGGCCAGGTGGACCAAGCATTGAGCCACAAAGATGGTGAAGGGTTTAGAGGGGAAGCCGTATGAGGAGCGGCTGAAGTCACTTGGTCTGTTCAGCCTGGAGAAGAGGAGACTGAGGGGAGACCTCATCGCGGTCTACAGCTTCCTCACACGGGGAAGAGGAGGGGCAGGTGCCGATCTCTTCTCGCTGGTGACCAGTGACAGGGCCCAAGGGAATGGCAGGAAGATATGCCAGGGGAGGTTTAGGTTGGACATTAGGAAAAGGTTCTTCCCCCAGAGGGTGGTGGAGCACTGGAACAGGCTCCCCAGGGAGACAGTCATGGCACTGAGCCTGACAATATTCAAGGAGCCTTTGGACAATGCTCTCAAACACAGTGTGTGAGTTTTGAGATTGTCCTATACAGGGTCAGGAGTTGGACTCGATGATCCTTGTGGGTCCCTTCCAACTCAGGAGCTTCTATGATTCTATGATTCTATGAAGCGGGAATTGAATGGAGATTCTGGGTGAGGGGAGGGAACAGCTCCTGGTCACAGATGTGGCACCTGGTCTCATTTCTAGATACAGTCCATCTACCCCAACCTAGCACGCTGAGACAGGCTGACATGACACCAAACCTTCTGTGTGTGCAGCATCCTAGCAACACTCCCCTCCAAACATCCTCCCTCCCACCTGGCACTGCCCCTTTCTGTCACCATCAGTGACATTCACCAGGGGTGCAGCGCAGCCCCAGAGCCCCATGCTCCCCTCGGGAGCACCAGCTGGTCTCCATCTCACCTGCGGCCTCAAGTCGAGGGAGCAACAGGCAGCTGCAGGCAGAGGGCAAAGACCAGGACTTAAAGAGCCTGTCCTGGGGTGAGCAGAGACGCATCTGCAGGACGCAGACAGGCCCGCCAGCCTGCCTGGGTACCCAACGCACGTTCCCACAAGGGAGGTACAAGCAGCACCCACTTTGCTTGCCAGTTTTCACCTATGGACAGCTGGAGATGGGCTTCATTACACCTGTGCACAGCACCCAGCACAGTGTGGGGCAGTGCTGCTGTGCATGACATTGCTCCCCCTCTACTGGGGCATCACCTCAGACCTTCAGGCAGCTGGTGTGTAATGGGAGAGGGAAGGCGAGGAAGACCCTAGCTGCCCCTCCATAGCCTGTCAGCCCCGCACCGGGCAGGGCGCTGGATGGGAGGAGGCAGGACTGTTTTCAGAGAGGTTTCTGGAGAGCAGAGAGCTTGGAGGACGGATGTTCTGTTAGTGAGCAAGGGGAAGGAGACTGCCCTATCTCTCCTGGGAGGCTGGCAGGATGAGCCCAAGTATCCGCAGCTCCTTCTGCCTCCATGGTGGGAAGAGAGCAGCTCAGGAGAGCCAGGCACACAGCTACCACCCGTCCAGGAATGGCCTCCTCAGCTTTCGCAGTTGTTGAAAAGGGGCTTGAGCCACCAGCCAGTAACCAAATTGCTCGTGCCCTTCAGCCCTTGAAGCCTGGCTGGTGCCTCTGCGATCCCCGCCACAGGAAGCAAACCCTGCCATTGCTGCCTTTAGGATCTGTCAGCAGGGAAAGGTGCTCTGCAGAGGCAAAGGCATTCAGAGCCCAAATTAGCCACACTGGGCTCAATCTGAGATTTTTGACAGCGGATGCCAAATTTATTTCCAAATGCACTCTGGAAATGTCACCGTGCTGGTCGGAAGGAATCGGGTACATGCTCCCTTTTAAATAGAACGAAGCATATGGGAGGAGGATGATTAGATTGCTTCCAAGCTGCCAAATTTCTTTGCTGCAGCTAAAAATCTTCCCCAAAATGTCCCAGCCCACAGTGTTTCTGAGCACTGAAGTCTGTGCCGAGACTTTTCCATTGACAGTTGTGCTCTAAGCAAGAAAACACATCCCTCCAGTGAGGTCCCAGGTGGTCCCAGCTCTCCAGAGGCTGGCGGGGGTCTCCTGCCTCCCCTTGCAAGCCAGACCAACTCCTCCCCTCCTGCGACCCTACCCTGGGGAAGGGGCAGGGTTTCCTTCTCCCTTTTGCTCTGACAAAAAGCAGTGATCTCAGACCATCCCCTCTCCTCTCTCGTTTCCAGCACAGCACCTGCCTGTTCAGGGCAGAGCCTAACTCAAGGAGGAACCATCTCCCTGCCAGAGGCTGGATGGCATCCCCCTAATCACAGCCATGCAGACCCTGCTGCGCTGAGCCACCACATCCTGAGCTGCCCTCTTCCCAGCTCACCCAGAACCCAGCACACCCCAGTACAGAGAGGCAAAAGCAAGCCAGCAGCTGTTTGCAAACCAAGAGGGGTACAGTGAAAGCCCCTTTAGCTCCCGGAAGATAAACCCCCTGGGCTTTCATGGTATGGCTTGCTCCAGTGTCTTCAGCAGCTGGGGCTCCAGTGCTCCCAGCTGCCGGCAGTGGGTCCCTTGCAGGCAACGCTCTGACTCTTCAGGGCGAGAGCGCAGCATGACAGCTCGGGAAAGAGAAGTGCTCCCTCTGCTCCCACTGCCCAGAGACGGGATTCAGGCCCCGCATTCAGCTGGGTATTGGGGGAATGAGGGTGGGAGGGGAGATGGGGATGTGCTCTGGGGCTTGTTAGTCAGCGCTGCAGAAGTGATGCCTGTCCCACTGGGGCTCAGGGGCACCTGGAGCCAAGCAACTACCGCATTTGCCCTGCAGATCATCCCCAGGTTCACCCTCAGTTTGGGGGAAGCAATGGAAGCCACCACAGCCCACTTTTTCCAGGCTGGAGGCAGGGTCAGCAGCCCAAAGTGCAAAGCAGCAGCACTGTTATGGCCTTCGTGACAGCCCCAATTAAGGGATGACCTTGGGATCACCCAAACCTTTCCTGCCCCAACTGAGAGACTGAGAAGGGCACAAATAGCTACTCTGTGCCTGGCAGGGACCTTCCTTCTCTCTGTAGGTAACGCTAAAGCTTCCGCAGGGAGCAGAGAGCATGGTGGTCTTCCCAGGAGAGGACATGTGGTCAGCACTAGTTTTGAAATCTGGGGATGGTGCTCCCTCCCGCCTAGCCTCCTTGAATTTCTGCCAGCCCAGTGTCGGGGACAGCCAAGACCAAGCACACACTGTCCCTTCAAAACCAGCCTCCACCAGCCATCCTCATTTTCCCGGCAAGAAAGCAAAGTATGGCCAGACCTGAGGGGACCAGGAGCAGTGTCCTCCCTTCTGGTGCAGGACTAACCTGCGACACTTCTGAGTCCTCCAGGCCCTCTCTCCATTGCCAAAGCATCCACCCACTTTTGCTAGTAACACACTGATCTGCTGGATCGCAGACACAAAAATCTCACTATCTTATATCTGCTTCTACCCCCTCTATAGTGTTTTTCATGCCCAGGACTCCAAGGAAGGCACCAGCTGAAGCCAGCGGTCCTGTCCCTGCTCAGTGGACTGGGAAAATAAAGCATGTTGCAAGGAGGCAGCAAGCCCCAAACCAGCTGAGAGCAGAGCATCACCATCTCCATGGTCCCCAGGCAGCGCTCCACCGTCCAGGGCACACTGCCTCAGAGGGTCCCAGGAGCAGTGCCATAAGTCCACCTGGCAGGCTCATGGTCCCAGAGCCAGGAACTGACCCAGAACATGCTGTAAGGCAGCCGAGCCCAGAGGGCACGAGCAGGAGGACCGCTGAGCCCAGGCAGTTAAAGCAAAGTGGCACAGCTGCTCCCAGCTCTGCTCTCAGCCCACACGCTGCTGAGTGGCGGGTGGGAGGTTTTTCTCTGCATTGCAAATCCCTTCTTATTCAAGTGCTGCAGTGCTGCTTGGAAGGAAAACAACCACTCTGGAGAGAGAGCAAAGGGGTCCAGAACAGCACCAGCACCTTCTCCTGCCCAAGGCAGGTCCTGGAACTGGCCCCAGGAGAGCCTGGTTCTGTAGATAAAGCTAAAGCTTCCCTAGCAGACAGCCTGGCTGGGAGCAGGAACCATCCATTCCCATTTCCCTGTGCTTGCTTCTGGCACAGATAGCCCCGGCTGAGCTCTCTCTTCAAACCTGGGAAGCGGGAGGAGAGGAGGAGAAGGCAGAAGGAAGAAGGCTTCCAGGTCTGCGGAGGCTGGCTGGCAGCAGAACAAGAGCTGTGAGAAACGGTGGGAGCAAAGTGCTCACAGCACGTGGCTGCAGCCCCTTTGCAGCGTGGGCCAGAGCGCTTCTGGGAGGGTGTTAGTGCCATGCAGATGCACAGGCAGTGTGTAGCAGTGTCCCCTGTGCTTTCTGTGCAGCCCCTCTGCCAGGCCAGTTGGAGGACCCAGGCTGGGAGAAAACTGGACTGGGGATTTTTGTTCCCTTTTTGGCATATGGTGTTGGGCAAGCTGCTCATTTCTGCCTGGTCTGTATAGGGGGCTGTGCTCTGAGCCCCGAGGAATGTGGCTGCCCCCTTCCCGGAGGAGTGATTTTATGCTGCGAGCTGTTCAGGTTACTCACGATCCCAACCTAGAGATGCGCCTCCACATGTGCACGTCTCCAACACCCAGCACCCACTTCACACACCCAACGGCAAGTTCTCTTGCCGGACACGCAGCACTATGGGCTATGAAGATCTGTTGGGAATCCACAGCAAAACAATCCCCATGTTTGCTGGTGCACAAGTTCCCCCATCACCGAGTTTTTGGGAGCCACCTTACTCAACGTTTGCCACCGCTATCCAGGGAGAGCGGTTGGTTTTGTGCTCCTTAGCACAGGTGTTCAGGGACTGATGGAGTGTGGAAGTCCAGGGACAGTGTCCGCAGGGTCATTTACAGGTGACAAGCCTTTGGGGGGGGTCAGCCCCTGGGTGATGAAGGACACAGGAGCAGCGTGGAGCTGAGATTCAGTAAATGTGCAGGGGGCTTTCTATAGAGAGAGCCCCTTTGGACCAGGGAGCCTCTCATGAGGAAGGCATGCTGCCTCTGAAAGCCGTGACTCATCCTCCCTCTAGGCCCTTGGAAACCAAGCAAAGGGGCATGGAGTGAGCGAGGTGGTGCTCTCAGGAGGGCAGAAAGGGGCAGAAAATGCCTGCACTCTTGGTCCAGTCTGCTTGTTCCTAATGGGACTGTTCATACTGATGAGAGCTTAGGAGGAGAAAGGAAAGAATGAAAATTGAAAACCCTAAAAACAAGGGACAGCAATCCCTGGCAGCAGAGAGCCATCGCTGGGGCAGGGACCTGGGGGTGGATTTCATGCACCAAGGCTTCTGACAAGAAGCACCACAGGGCCGTGTGGGGTCAGGAGGTGCCAGATCCACCCGCCCTTGGCCAAGCTAGCCCTGCAGGTCTGCCTCTGCAGTCCCATCCTCCCCACCACAGCATCCACCTGTTCACCTCTCCGAATTTATTCAGCTCAATTTTTTAGAACAAACCATTAATCCATCCATCCATCCATCCACCTGGCCATCTGTCCTTCTCTTTTATCTACACACAACCCAAACCCACCGGCTGTCTGGATTGCTATTTATCAAGGAAGGTAGCCAGGGAACTATTAGGATCTCCATTTATTAGCTCCAGTATGTGTCTGTGGGTTTCTCTACAGGGAAGAAGGTGTACTCTTGTGCCAGCCAGAAGATGGATCTGCAGAGGTCTGGGCACCAACACTGCTTTGAAAACATGTGGCCTGGGGCAACAGACACCAAGCCTTAAAGTCCGTCCTTTGCTTTTCTTCAGTCTCTAAGCAAGCAAGCTTCCAGAAAGAGTACAGATACCTCCACCAGCAGCCTGCGGTGTGTAAAAAGCAAAACAATCCCACAAGCTCATCACGTACAAATGTGGAAGCCAACTCTGCAAGCAGGCCAGACCCCTTCCCTTTGAAAGAAGGGCTGGAGTCTACAAGTGAGGTGCTAGGTTTCATGGCTCAATGTTATTCATGTTGTCCTGTGCTAGCAATTCTCCAGGCTGAACATCAGCTCAGAGCACCCCCCAAGCCAACCCTCACCCCTACAGAAACACCACTGCTCTGGGCTGCGCCAAACACTTTGGGAAAGACGGGTCCTCAGCCATGCTTCATTACAGATGTGCTCAGGGAGTACGTTCCTCTCTCAGGAGGAAACCTAGAGAGCATGGGCCAGGTGTTGGGCTGAACAGTGTAAATACTCGCCATCCCATCCTCTTCCACCAATCTCCTTCTGTACTCAAGGAAGCAAGACGTTGTAGGTGAGCAGGCCCCGAGTCCTTCCCAAACAGGCTGGACCCTGACTTTGAGCCAAGCCCTGAGGTAATCCTGCTCCCATTTACTGGCTCTGCCTGCAGCACATGTCAATAAGCAACGCTGGAGCCTTAGGTCAAGCTTCTCTTCAACATACAAAAGGCAGCCATTAGGAGTAAGAAGTCCTCAGTTGCCTCTTTTCAGAGCTCTGTGATCTTTAATTAGTCTCACTCCTTAGTTTTTAATTTCAGATTCTCTCCCACAATGCACAAAGGCTCTGCCGTCCCTTTCCTGCAGGCCAGCAGCTCCCTCTAGCCACACGGGCAAATCCTTGCAGGAGCACAGCAAATACTCCCCTGCCTTGCCCAGCTGGGGCTCCTTTTCACCTCCAGACCCAAAGTCAGAGCACGTCAGGGTTTATGCAATTATCCAGCACAGACAGCAACTGTTCCAGAGGCCTCTGTGCACAGACACAAGGTAGCAAAGGGATGGGGGCTTCTAGTGCAAGCCTTCTTTCGCCTTTCAATTAATTCTGTTTCTCACAATCGACAGGCAGCAGGAGGATCACTGCGATACAGCCACATCTCTGGTGGAAGGGGTTCTTTTGGTTCCAAATTCCCTGGGCAGGAACGCAAATGCAGAGTGAGACCAGAGCCTTGATGAGACATACGGCAAGAGACAGGCATTTTCATACACCTGCATTTTCTGGTACTTTCAAGAAGGGTTATGAAAGCAGAAGTCCTGACTAGTGATAAGGACCCAAGTCTCCTTTCTGAAGACACGTTTCACTGAGCACCCTGTGCAGAAACTGCAAGAAGGTCCCTGCTTAAGACAGCCATGAGCAAAATCCTGCGTCTTGAAGGTGCTGAAGCATCCAGCTGCTCTCAGACAGGTGCCAGGAGGGGTTTGGCCTCCTTGGCACAGAGCGAGCAGATGGAGGAGAGCAGCTCCAACTCCTGCTTAGTGGTTCCATCTCCACCTGCGCAGGGTTGTCGTGCCAAGGGTTGTGCATGGGGAGCTTGGCTGGGAGTGGGCACGCACCAGGCCTGGCTGTGCTCAGGTGTCCTCTCCAGGTCTGGGGCAAATGACCAACTGCAAACCCCAGCCAAGGCTGCCAGCCTGGCCTGGTGATGAGGGGGCACCTTTGTGCTGGGAAGAGGTGCAGGGAGAGGCTGGCCCTTCCTTTCCAGCCTGCCACACAACATGGGAGGGCAGAGGCACCCAGAGGTGGCTTGTACCAATGAAGCACCATGCATCCCACTACTGTGTTCTGCTCCTGCGATGTGTCCTTCACAGTGGGAAGGGCAGCTCTAACAACAGGGAGATGCCCACTGCTCCTCCCTCTTGAGCATCACTGAATCATCACCCTGGATGCCAACCCACTGCCTGGCCATGCTATAAAGGATGCAGGAAGCCAGTCCAGCAGTGCAGCTCTGCATCCCCCCAGCCAGGCTGCCCCGTGCTCTGCCACCCACCTCCTGGGACACCACCTGCTGCATGCTGGCACCCCCACCCGCAGACCAACACACTGTGCAGCCACAGCATCCTTAAATGCCACCATGGAGTCCACCACCGTACCAGTGCAGTGGGTACCTTCCAGTCGCACAGGCAGGGCAGGAGCACGTCCTGTGCACACATCCTTGGCCCTGACCCTTGAGCCTCACAGGAACACGAGCAAAGACAACTCCAGGGCTTTTCTCCTCTCACATCCAGGTCAGAGAGGACCTGGATCTCATCCAGGCCTGTCTCTGCCCCCATGACACAGCTTCCCCAGCGCGGCAGGCAGGGGCAAGGGCACCAGGCAGCCTGAGGCATGGCTTGTCCCCCCCACCTGCTCAGCAGCCCACTGCAGGCAGGACCGTGGTTGCCTGGGCACAGGGGGGTCAGGCTGCAAGCCTCCCATCTCAAGCACTCCTGCTCTGTGCCAGAGCACCTGGCACGTGGCTCTTGCCTCCCAGCAGCTCCCACGGCAGCAGTGTGGGAGCTGGGCTTGGCACCAGCCCCGCGATTCACCTTCCAATTTCCAGGGAGCTACAACGTGCCAACACACTGCCAGGGAGGACCATTCCTCCCCATCACCGCTCCTCTGCTCAGGAGCTATGAGAGAGGCTGGGCACACGCATGCTGGAGGTATATGTGGATTTTTTTTCCTCACCCTTTCCTTACAAAATAGAGAAGGGAAAAAAGAAGGGAAAAAATAGCAAAATAAAGGAAACCCAACAACTCCAATCTCTATCTTAATGAATAAATGAAACGCATCCCAAGACGTAATTAAGTGCTTCAAACCAAACATGTGTCACCTACGTAAAAAAAAAAACCCAGAGAGAAATCAAGCAACTGCAATTAAGGGAAAGAGACAGATGGGCAACTGCCAGGGAGTGGGGAAAGCAGGGAAGGGCAGGCAGCGAGGGCCCTGCTCCTGCTGCCCAGTGCTCTTGCAGCAGGGGCGTGGGGCTGGTGCTGTCACTGTGCCACGCGGGTCCCATGGGAGAGGGGCAGTCCCACCAGTGTGGAGGCCTCCCAACGCCCAGGGGTGTGCCCAGTGGTTTCTCCTACCCTAAGGACATCACTCTCCCCCATGCAACCATCCACCTTTGTGCCCCATGGGGACGGTGACCATTTGATCTCAGGTCTCCCTTCCCAAATCAGACGCCAAGCTTTGTCTCACCCATCCTCTTGGCTGTAACATCCAAGAAATACCCAAGCCCATCTGATTTCATTTCCTTCTGGCCCTTTCCCTGTCCTTGGCACTACAGTGTGTGGGAGCTGTCTGGAGCATCGCTGTGTCTCAATCATCACCAAACCACGCGCTCAGTTTGCGTTGGTAGGGCTTGCTGTTTGTGCATGTGCTGTTCAGGAAGAAGGCTGGAGAAGGTCTTTTCTGCAAGTGCAGAAGGGGATGAGGTTGCAGTTGTGCATGACCTCAATCCTCAATCCAGCACAGTAGCCATCCCAGGTGCACAGGCCATGCATGTATGCCCAACCTCCGTCCTCATCCCCACATCTCCTTGAGGCCGCTACACCACTAGCCAGAGCCTCGATGTTAAGGAGAAACCTCCATGTATGCCAGCCTGCAGAAAACCACATGCCTCTTCTTTCTCAATGACCCCAGAAGGCTCCAAAGGCTCTCTTTTATTGGCCCAGAAGGTGGGCAAAAAGATCAACTTGGTTAAAAAACATCATGGATTTTCCTGTGACAACAATTCAAGGAAGGGTTTTAGTAGCTGCTGTACTGAGAAAGCCACATGCTGTGAGGGTCATGAGCTCCCCGGCAGCCTGTGCTCTTTGGAGAAGCCGTTATTTACTTCTAAGTGGCGTCAGGGCCAGGACAGGGCACCCACACCAGCCCCTGCACTGTGTCCCACCCCTTGGGGTCCCACAGCTGCTTGCTATTGACCAAGGCTCCAGGGCTGTGAAGGAAAATCCCCTGACACTCTCTTGATGCTTTTTGGATTTTATGACCATCTTCTCCCTTTGGGAGGCCAAATCAAGACCTTTTGAACGTTTGGGTTTGACTGAGCTGCTGATGGAGCTGGTGTCACATCCTGGGACATGGCAAGAGATCGTTCCTGACATGGGGAAGGCATGTGATTTATTCCTCCGTAGGTTTGCCCTGCCTATTCACTGCCTCTCAAATGTCTGCTGCTTTCAGAACAAGTTCCTTCCCAATGGACCTTAGCAGCTATGACAACACTCGTTGAATCCAGAGCCCTGCCCTTGGCACAAGCTCATCTCTCTGCTTGGAGGGAGAAATACAGGCTTTCCATGTGCTTGAGAGGGCTGCAGCCATTCCCTGCAGAAGCCTCTTTCTCTGGCTCGCCGGAGGGGGTCAAGTGTCTGCATCCTCCTCTTACCCACCTAGCCCACAGCGAGTCAGGGACCTTGGGGACCACCACATGCGTAGCTGAACTCACAGTCACGGGCTAACAGCGGAAAGCAAACCATGGTGAGGGGCAGCCCCAATAGATCCCACTGCACCTACACCTGGTGGGTGTAGGTGCCTCCTGGGTCTGCTTGCTGCTTGGCTCATGGCTGGCCTGGTCTCCACGGGCTCTGCCCCGCAGTGACAGCAGGAGCCTGGACGCCCCCGTGCTCTGGCATTGCTCCAGCCACTGCCCAGCATCACAGGCATCACCCAGAGCAGACACCATCACAGCTCTCCCTGCCCCCAGACACACCCATAACAGAGTCCTCCAGCCACCCTCTGCCCCAGGCCACTGGGGCCATGCCAGCACCTCATATCAGCTCACCTGTGCACCCCAGACAGACCCCCGTCTCCCCCTACCCTGCCAGCGGTACCTCTCCTCCTTTGCTGTCACTCAGCGCTCAGGCTCTCTTTTCACCTCACAGGGCAACAGCATCCCGAGAGAGAAGAAGCCCACAGCTTTCCAACACCCACAGGGTCCTCTTGCCTTTCGCCCCAAGGAAACCCCATGGAGCAGGACCGTCACCCCACGCGGGTCCTGCCTCAGGTCCTGCCCTGCCCGCAGTGCCCGGAGCACTCACAGTGCGGACGCTGCTCTCTGAGGTGACTCTTCTGCCGGGACGCTGCTGTCATTCGCGAGCTGGAGGACGTTGGTGGTCCATGCGCTGGCTGCGGGGTGGGCAGAGCCAGGCGGCAGCTCTGTGACTGTGCTCACCAGGCTCCTTGGGCTGAGAAGGAAAAAGACCAGGGTGAGTCCAGGGAGGCATGGATTAACTCCAGTCCCTTCCCCGTCACAGAAGAGTCATCCTCCACCAGTCTTCCCCCGCCCCAGGTCCCTTCAGGCCCACCCAGTGAGGGAGGGGTCCGGCAGAGATGCTCCTGCTCCAAAGTACCCAGAGCCCAGGTGTATCACCACCTGTCAGGTTCAGAGCACACCCATACCCAGCACCTCCCACAGGCGCTCCTCTCCACCAGCCCTCCCTGGCTCCCCATGTGCCACTGCCTTCCCTGGGAACACACTGGGCAGGGCTGACCCACAGGGCACCCATCAGAAGGACTGGGAGAGCCCTCGCAGGGAGCCAGCCATGCGGAGAGGAGTGGTCTCAGCTCCCCAGTCCCTCAGCAGAGCAAGAGGCAGAGGCAAAGAAGGAACTCGGCAGGGATGCAAGTCCATCCCTGGCTTCTCCAGCCCTGCTCTAAGCATGGCCATGGACTCATGAGCTCATCAGGAACAACCAGTCCCCCATGAATAGGTGGCGGTCACACTGCTGAGGTCAAATCCTCAGATATCACCTGAACCCCTGCTGGGGTCCTGTTGAAATGGGCAGCACCGTTCCTCTGACTCCAGGGTCTCCATGGCTGTCGGAGACCAAAGACTGAGCTCCAGCTTGATGAGGGTGTCCAGGAAGGTCAACAGACTCCAGCCTGGTGAGCAACTCACCCTGCTCCAAAGCAAACCTTTCGCCTTATGACTGTTGGTGTACTTGGGACATCACGCAGCTGCTCTCAGAGGCTCAGAGGAGAAATAGGGTTCAAGCCATGAAAACAGTCAGATGGGCCACCAAGCTAAAGAACCGGGCACCTTCCCGCTGCTTTCAGTCAGCCTGGCTCACGGCACCAGTGACATGCACATCTGTCCTCCCCATGCACTTTGAAAAGAGCAGCTTACATGCTGATCGGATTAGAGGAAGAAAACTGCATTGCAATAAATTCAGGGAGGGGACTGACTGCCTGGGCTTTAATCTGAGGGGAGCCTTCAAGATAAGAGCATTAAGAAGTGGGGATAAAGCAGCCTTGGTGCAGGAATGGTCTGAGCTGGTCCCTCGTCTGGGAAGCAGCACAGCAGAGCTGGCTGTGGCGTGCCCTGGCACCTGAGAGCAGCTCAGCACATCCCTTCAAACATGACCTGTCTTTCCATGCTTGCAGCCCCCTCAGTGCAGGAGATGGGGAAGCTCTAAGGGCAGGACACAGAGGATGGCTCCAAAAGCTCTCATTTCATATCAGGAGCTTGAAATCCCAAGTGGCAACAAGAACAGCACAGTACTCATCAGGAGACCTTAGAGTAGGGCCGGATCTCTCCCCATAGTCCCTCCTTCCAGTAAGGGGATCTGGCACCTCCCAGCTCTGGCTGCACTTCAGTTCCAAGCTGACACTGGATTCCCTCCTCTGCAAAGTCCTTCTGCCTGCTGAGTGTGGGGCCAGAGGCAATGTCGACTCTGCAGAGCTCTGCTCCTCCTTCAGAGGCGTTCACCAAGAGCCATCACCACCTGGGTGATCTCCACCCCCAACTCACGCCCCATGGATGGGATGGGAGCTCAACAGCTGCTGCAGCAAAGCAGACACAAACTGCTTGCTCTCCAACTTGCTCCTCCGAGAAAGCCAGGCACCTTTTCTTCTTCATGTCCCTTGAGAGACAATCCCCACACCAGCACCAGGGGAGAGGGAGGGAATAAGAAGTGTCGACCTGCATCCTCTGATGAAGGCTGAGGAGAGCAATCTGCTCCCGCACCAGGTTTGCACCTGGAGGACCCATGCATCAGATGGGCAGAAGCCACCTGGGATGTGGTTGGTGGTGAAAGCACAGGGTGGAGCCACCCCTCATGGCAGTGTAATCTGTTTGCCATAAGTGTGGACTGACAATGCAGGGCACAGCTCCTGGTGCAGGTTCTAGTGCACTCAGCTGGCGAAGCCCTGGCTGAGTGCACAGCTTCATTGTGCTCCTGAGATGAATGGAGACAGCCCTGCAGCTTGGTGTAAGTAATTGAGGAAAGAATGTTTGTAAGGCAGAAGACAGCTGGATTAAAAAGGTGAAGGCCAAAATGCAAATGAAAAGAGAATCACTGATGATGGATGGGAAAGCAGTACCTGAGTCCAGCATTTTCCTGGATGTGCTGTTGAACCGAAGCAAGACAAGAAGAGCTGAGATCAAACCATCGAAAGAGCTTGGGCAGCCATGGGGGACTGCAGGACCTATTGCCGTTGAAGAGGCACAGTCAGCTTCTGAGCTCCAGGTTTCCCAGCCTTGGTGGGAGACCCTGGTGCTGGTCCCGCAGCCCACATCTGGTCTGACGACCAGCGTTAGGATCACTGCCTGCAGAGGCTATGCACGTGGAGGTCTGCCCCAGGTGAAATTCAGCAGAGTGACCATTACTGCCTGCCCGGCATAGCCCCTCCTGTGCATCTCCCACTGCACTTGGTCATGTCCTGGCCCTATCTCCACAGAGCAGAAATCCCCAAACATCTGGTGCATTCTTCTTGAGGGCATTCAGAGAGACCGCACAGAACACACTATAAAGGTCATTACTGCCGTTTGCTTTGTTAATTGCTGCTGATCAGACAGCTTTCTTGACAAGGAGGGAAAAAGACATTTGGGTAGAAAAAAAATAAACCGAGTTTTTAAGACAGAAGAGTTCAAAACTCCTCTCTCTGCACCTGGTGCCAACAGACACAGGCCACGCCTGCAAAGACAGGGGCTGTGACCGCCAGGCAGACTGGTCGAGAGCCTCAGGATAAGTCCCATCCATGGTGCAGGGAGAGTGGAGGAGCCAAGGTGAGCCACTGCCCTACAGCTGCTGCATAGGCAGACTGAGAAGTGGTCAGAGTTGTCAACCACAGAGCAGCTTCCGCTCCCCACCATGGTAAGGACAGAGGGGGGAGGTCACAGCCCCATCACCCTCAGCATCCCTCCCCTTTCTGCATCCTTGCATCACCACTGCAGTTATTTGACCCCGGGCCCATCAGAAAGCTCAAACTGCTGTACCATCTTCCCTGTCTGGCATCAGGCCACCTCCACACCACCTCCACACCACCTCCACACCCTCCCAGCACAGCCCAGGGACCAGTCTCCCCACACTCCACTTCTGTTTTCTTCAGGACCAAGGCAATCTCCAACAGGTTTCAATTCTTGTTCCCTCAGTCCTGGGCACTAACCAGACCCCTCCTGTCCCAGCTGCCTCCCAAGTCATTCTCTGCCAGCTCTAAAACCCAGCTGGGACTGAGAGAGCAGATGTGACTGCCTGATCCCAAGAAGGTCGCCTGCTACAAAGCAAAGCATAGGACTGCCCTGCTTGGTTTTCTTTAAAAAACAGTTTGCTTCAGTGTCCTGGACAATCCCATCTATTCACACGACCCTGAAGCAAACCCAGAAGCATTTGTCAGTAGGAGGAGGTTTCCCAGACTGAGAAGCGCAAGCAGAAAGATTCATCCCGGCCCCATCATGTCCCAGTGGGCCGAGGACAGTGGCATGAGGCTGGCCCAGGGTTGTCCCCACACACTACAGAGAGGGGTCGTATTGCCCCTGCTGTAAATGCTCCATCATGCTGCAGATCCTACCGCTGTATGACACCAGTAGAAAAACCTTCCCCGGTACATCTGATGAGCCCTACATCTGTCTTGCGACTAGGTATCATGAGGCACAGAGGGGTAATGGCTTGCCAAAGAGATCACAGAGAGCCAAGAGAAGACCCAGGGGTGGAGCTTGTATCTCCCAAAGCCCAGACTCTTGGCCTCTTCATCCAGCATACAAGCAGACTGGGAGCCGGGGCAGCTCCATAAGCATCCATCTCAGAGGGACGGGGACTCTGGGTAAGATGGTACTTGGTCTGTGCAACATCATTCCCTGAAGAAACACTCTGGTTCATCATCAGCACACTCTGGGCAGCAAGATGCATACAACAGAGAACCACCAGGCCATGATCCAGCCATTGAGGAGAGCTGCCGGATCACTATGGCCAGGTTCACTGAAACCACCCACAGAGGACTTAAAATCCATGCTGGAATATTAGTGCCAGCGTCCAGTCCCCTAGCGCACAAATACAGCAGGACCCACGCTCGGGGGCACTGGTGCTGAGGTCTGACCAACCAGCTCCTTCCCTCCTGGGCAGATCTCCCATTGAGCTCAGCAGGAGATATAAGCATCACCCCCCGTCCCACGGCAGTGGGAGCCCCCCCAGACTAGGGACACATTAGAAACCCATTAGAAAACCCATTAGAAAGTTAACTAAGGAGAAGGTTCAAGGCAAAACCAGCCCTTGCTGGGCTGGGAGGAGCCTTGGAGGTCAGGTGGCTCCAAAGCTGAGGGGCAAAATGACTCCAAAATTGGAGGAGCAGACAGCAATGCATGGGAATCCTGAGACAGATCGGAGACGTCTCCAGCAGAAGCAGCTCCCCTTCTGCTGACCGAAACCTCGACTGCAGAGTCCCTCCCTCAGTGCTGGAGGGGGTGGATGGTGGTTAGGAAACTTTGAGGAGGGCTCTCAGTGCCACCAACTGGAGGACACAGGCCCCCTTCAGGGAAGGACAAGGGCAGGGCTCTGAGGGCTCCTGAGAAAGCCGGAGGGGGCTTTCTCTGCTAGCGCAGAGGGCATAAGGTCCCCAGAGGAGAGGCACTGCTGCTCCCTGCGCAGGCTAGGCTGGATTCGGGTGTTAACGAGCTGGAAAAGACAGGGGAGATGTATTTCGGCAGTGCTTGAACTCCAGAGGTACTTCAGCATCACAGCAAAGTAAATACCCCATAAAACGTTCATCTGGCAGCTGTACTGTAGTGCACGGGTTCATTCACCTCTGTTCCCAGCACTCTCCTTCGAGATGAGGAATAACCGTTCATGCTGCTGAGGTTTATGACGGAAGCACACAACAAATCCTCAACCTCAGTAAATGCTAGTGAGAGTGGGGGAGTCTCAGGACCCCCATCCCAGGCTGCCTGGAGGCAGTGGGAGCAGTTCCCGGGCTCACTGCCAGGGAGGTTCAAGGGAAGCAAAGCAGTGGGGCAGCAAAAGGGAGAAAACCCAGGCCTGAGCCGCAGCCCCACGCGACGCTCAGCCAGGAAGGAATGCTGGAGGGAAAAGCCAGGTGGCTGCACCAGGCGTGGATCCGGCCCCCAGCACACACCCCATCGCCCATAGCCCCCTCCCGAGGCCACGGCCAGCATCCCCACCGTGCTGCACCACGGGGCAGGAGCACTACATAATGCGGCGTGGGGAAGGTGTGTCTGAGGGCTGCTGTGAAGCAGCTGCTGCGAGTGCTTGCTGTGGGGGGCTGCCATCGCTCGCCCAACTCGCCAGGCTGCTCCCTCCATCTGCTGAACCCAGCACGTTTATTTTTGTGTTTCCAAGTTTGATCAGATCGACTCTTCCACTTTAATCTAATGCGCGCGCTGAGCTGAAACAAACACAATCTGTCCGCAGAGGGCCAGGGAAGGATGTCTGGGGGCACTGCAGAGGCACCATGGGGAGCCTGCAGTACCCTGATGCAGAACCAAGACAGTTTTGGTAGCCAGCACAGCCCGAGCTCCCACCCCTCGCCCCACACATGCCTGCACAAGTCTCCCTACCGCTCCAGGGGCTGAAGACCTGAGCACGGGGAGAGGCACCTCTGGAGAGATGAGCGTCCTCCTCAGGCCCTGATCTGGGCACGGCTCTGCTGTTTCCTTCCTTTCCTTGCCCATTTCCCGTGCTGCTTGACTGTCTTTCCAGCTAATTACCCCACGGTGCTGCAGGCACAAGCCACGTGGCAGCTGGCATCTGCACTGGCTCCCAGAAATGACCTTGGCCACTCAGAGGACAGCGGGAGCCTTTTTGCCTTCCAGGCTTCCCCCCGAGACAGACAAGAAACCTTCAGCGGGAGGGACAGCATGCACATCCAGTCCCTGCAGTTTGCTGCTCTCCGATTGCGAGCTCATCTGCACCAGCTCCGCCAGCTCTGGAGCATGGCTGGAGGCACCAAGCCTGCAGCCCCCCACGCTGGGATGGGTCACCTCCACAAGGACCCTCCAGCACCAACTCCCTGCAGAAACTCCCCAGCAGGATTTACCACCAGTCTCAGGCTTGGAAGTTTTTCTCCCCCCTGTTTTTCATACCCAGTTTCATTGCAGTAAAGCCCTGAGACAGGTTTGTTTGCATTCCCGTGGTGTGTGTGCAGTGGAGAGGGGAGCTCGGCCGCGTTGCTTTGGTGTGAAGAGCTTCAGGAGAGAGCAAGGGCTGGATGTGGGGTCCTTTAGGAAGCAATCTGGCTGGGCGGCATGGCTGCCACTGTCCCACTGTGCTTCTTCCCTGGTGTGAGGAGACAGATGGAGCAGAAAGGAGGTAGCTCAGCAGAAGACACTGTCTGCAGCTTTCCACAGTAGGGACGACAGCCTTTGGGAGCACCCAACCTTGCACTGATGGAAAGCCCCAAGAGCCCCATGGCTGGGAGACCCCTTGGGGTGGAAGGCGAGCTGTCATCTGGCAAATTGTGGGGCCTGCCCGGGCAGCAGCTGGGAGGCTGGGGGCAGGACAGGCTCCTCCTGGCTGCCCAGCTGCCTGGCAGCAGCTCAGCTGGCTCGGCCGGGCTGCCCAGCTGGCCCCAGTGAGGACAACTCCACGCAAGGAGAGGGCTCAGCTGCCAGTCACGGGCACTGCCGGGACATGCACGGGGACGAGCTGGTCATCCACTCCCATGGGCAGAGGAGGGGGACGTGGGGAAGGCCCCCAGCAGCTTGCCACCTTGCCTGCTCAGAGGGAGGGCAGGCAGGAAGGGCAGGCTGAGGGACAGCAGGCTGGATACGCTGAAGGACTCTGGGACCAGTGCCTGGCCAGGTTCATTTCCACATGCTGCCTCTTACACCTTCCCTTGGCCCAAGCCTGTTTTGACCTGGGTGCCAAAGGCTCAGCAGCTTCCCAAGCTCACGTGGCCCTTTGGGAAATGCCCCCTCCAAGTCCTCGGGCACGTGGGCTCTGCGGGGATGAGGTGCTGAACTCCTCAGGGAGCTGAGACGGTGGCACAAGCGTCCCCACCCTGAGGAGCTCAGCACCCACCTGGCTGGGCTAAGGCGGCTGTGCTGGCTTAACCTTGAGCCTTGCTGCGGTAAAGCTTTGTATGTGGATAGGTTTCCTTTAGTCTCCTCCCCAAAGAAAATCCCCCAACTCTCTCCAGCTATCACATTTGCAGATTCTTTTTCCTTAAAATAACAACTAAGTCCGTGCCATGAGAGGCTCGCTCTTGCCCTGCTTTAATAAAGAGGGAAGATGAAAAGACCAGGAGAAGATTTGCTTTTGCAGCGCCTCACTGTCGCTCCCAGTTCTGTGCTCTCCGGCCTTATTTCTCATTCTCCTTTCCAGGAGCTGTCTGTAGCCCTTTGATAATAACCTCTCCTCTCCCAAAAGCAGGCAGTGTCCTTTCTTGCCTGCACAGCCAGAGAAACGTCACACCTTCCCTTTGATGTCAAGATAATGTATAGATGTAACATCATGTGTATGTGTGACAAATGCAAACAGCCAGCTCTCTGTCCCAGATTTGGTAATTTAGGGAGAAAAAGGAAAAGCTAGGGAAAAAAAAAAAAATTTAAAATGCATTCTTCAATCCACTTATTTCTCCTATAAGTATTTCTGTTTGTTGTCTTCCCAGTGCAAAGTTTTGGGATGACCTCCCCGTCCATCACACGCACACAGAGCTGCCTCTGGGCAGCCTGCCCTCCCTGGGGACCTGGGACCCCCAAATGGCCAGGGCCAGGGCTGAGCTGGGGACCTCCAGGGCCCTGCTGGTATCAGGGGCCCCGCACGTCCCCCTGCCCCAGCGAGCACTGGGGCCAACCCTGGCAGGTCTCTGTGCCCAGAGGAGACGACACCTTGCAGCCCGGCAAGATCAGAATCACAGAATCATAGAGTCATAGAATCGTTTAGGTTGGAAAAGACCTTTAAGATCATCAAGTCCAACCACTAACTTAGCGCTGCCAGGCCCACCACTAAACCATGTCCCTAAGCACCACATCTACACATTGTTTAAATACCTTCAGGGATGGTGACTCAACCACTTCCCTGGGCAGCGTGTTCCAATGCTTGACAACTCCTTCCGTGAAGAAATTTTTCCTAATATCCCATCTAAACCTCCCCTGACACAACTCAAGGCCATTTCCTCTCGTCCTATCGCTAGTTTCTTGGGAGAAGAGTCCAACACCCGCTTCCCTACAACCTCCCTTCAGGTAGTTGTAGAGAGCGAGAAGGTCTCCCCTCAGGCTCCTCTTCTCCAGACTAAACAGCCCCAGTTCCCTCAGCTGCTCCTCATAAGACTTGTGCTCCAGACCCTTCACCAGCCTCGTTGCCCTTCTCTGGACATGCTCCAGCACCTCAGTGTCCTTCTTGTACTGAGGGGCCCAAAACTGAACACAGTACTCGAGGTGCGGCCTCACCAGTGCCCAGTACAGGGGCACGATCACTTCCCTACTCCTGCTGGTCACACTATTCCTGATACAAGCCAGGATGCCGTTGGCCTTCTTGGCCACCTGGGCACACTCCTGGCTCATATTCAGCTGCCTGTTGACCAACACCCCCAGGTCCTTTTCCGCTGGGCAGCTCTCCAGCCACTCCTGCCCAGGCCTGTAGCGTTGCATGGGGTTGACCCAAGTGCAGGACCCGGCACTGAGCCTTGTTGAACCCCATACAATTGGCCTCATCCCATCGATCCAGCCTGTCCAGATCCCTCTGCAGAGCCTTCCTACCGTCCAGCAGATCAACACTCCCACCCAACTTGGTGTCGTCTGCAAACTTACTGAGGGTGCACTCGATCGCCTCATCCAGATTGCTGATAAAGGTATTAAATAGAACTGGCCCCAATACTGAGCCCTGGGGAGCACCACTTGTGACCGGCCGCCAACTGGATTTAACTCCGTTCACCACAACCCTTTGGGCCCGGCCATCCAGCCAGTTTTTTTTACCCAGCGAAGGGTACTCCCGTCCAACCTATGAGCAGCCAGTTTCTCCAGGAGAATGCTGTAGGAAACGGTGTCAAAGGCTTTACTAAAGTCTAGGTAGACAACATGCACCACCTTTCCCTCATCCACTAAGCGGGTCACCTTGTCATAGAAGGAGATCAGGTTGGTCAGGCAGGACCTGCCTTTCATAAACCCATGCTGACTGGGCCTGATTGCCTGTTGTCCTGCATGTGCCATGTGATGGCACTCAAGATGATCTGCTCTATAACCTTCCCTGGTACCGAGGTCAGGCTGACAGGTCTGTAGTTCCCCAAATCCTCCTTCCGGCCCTTCTTGTAGATGGGTGTCACATTTGCTAACCTCCAGTCAACTGGGACCTCCCCGGTTAGCCAGGACTGCTGGGAAATGATGGAAAGTGCCTTGGTGAGCACTTCCACCAGCTCCCTCAGTACCCTTGGGTGGGTACCAGCCCCATAGACTTGTGTGTGTCTAGGTGGCGTAGCAGGTCGCTAACCATTTCCCCTTGGATTATGGGGGCTTCATTCTGCTCCCTGTCCCTGTCTTCCAGCTCAGGGGCCTGGGTACTTACTATTAAAGACTGAGGCAAAGAAGGCATTAAGTACCTCAGCCTTTTCCCCATCCTTTGTCACTATGTTTCCCCCCGCATCCAATAAAGGATGGAGGTTCTCCTTAGCCCTCCTTTTGTTGCTAATGTATTTATAGAAACATTTTTTATTGCCTTTTACGGCAGTAGCCAAATTAAGTTCTAGTTGGGCTTTGGCCCTTCTAATTTTCTCCCTGCATAACTTCATGACATCCTTGTAGTCCTCCTGAGTTGCCTGCCCCTTCTTCCAAAGGTCATAAACTCTCCTTCTTTTCCTGAGTTCCAGCCAAAGCTCTTTGTTCAGCCAGGCCGGTCTTCTTCCCTGCCGGCTCATCTTTCGGCACGTGGGGACAGCCTGCTCTTGTGCCTTTAAGAGTTCCTTCTTGAAGAATGCCCAGCCTTCCTGGACTCCTTTGCCCTTCAGGACTGCCTCCCAAGGGACTCTTGTCAACCAGTGTCCTGAACAGGCCAAAGTCTGCTCTCTGGAAGTCTAAGGTGGCAGTTCTGCTGACCCCCCTCTTTACTTCTTCAGGAATCAAAAACTCCATCGTTTCGTGATCACTGTGCCCAAGACGGCCTCCAACCATCGCATCACCCACAAGTCCTTCTCTGTTCGCAAACAACAGGTCCAGCGGGGCGCCTTCCCTAGTTGGCTCACTCACCAGCTGGGTCAGGAAGGTCTCTTCCACACACTCCAGGAACCTCCTGGACTGTTTCCTCTCCGCTGTATTGTATTTCCAGCAGACATCTGGTAAGTTGAAGTCCCCCTTGAGAACAAGGGCTAGCGATTGTGAGACTTCTCCCAGCTGCTTACAGAATATTTCGCCTGCCTCTCCATCGTGGTTGGGTGGTCTATAACAGGCTCCCACCATGATATCTGCCTTGCTGGCCTTCCGCCTGATTCTTACCCATAATCAGTCAGCCTTATTATGGGGCAGCCGCAAACTACCCCATTACAGCAAAACAAGTAGCTTAAAACCCATGGTTTTGTCAAAAGCAGTTTGGAAGATGGATTTGCAGGAACGCCTCATCCACTGGCAGTGCAGGTGCCAGGGCGGCCCCACTGAGCCCGGCTCCCTGGGCACCCCAGGTCCACCCCAGGCTGAGCCTGAAAGCAGCAGCCCCTCTCAAGCCAGTCTCCAGGTGCTGCTCAGGCCCCTTCTCCAGGCTTACGGGAGCCTGTGAAGCCCCCAGGAACCTCCCACTGTTCCCTCTTCACAGTCCCTCTGACTGAGGAGGGGCTTCTCTGGTCCACATGAACCGGGACATGCCTGCTTAGGATGGAGGATGAGCCCCTCCCCTGCACTGCAAGTGTGGGAGGCATCACCCCCTCCAGCCACCTCTGCCCTGGGCAGCCCTGGGTCCAGCCTCCAGCCGCAGCCTCCAGCCCCAGGGACCAAGCCCTGACCCCTCCAGTCCCGGCACAGCCCTCAGCTGGGTTCAGGGCGTGGTTTGGGATCAGCACAGGCAGGAACCGTCCCAGGAGGCAGTTCGGATGCAGCCAGCATCCAAACAAGATGGATGGGCACAAGAAAGTCTATTCTCAGACACAGGGGTCTTTCCTTGCCTCTTGGTCTCAGTGCCAGCAGGGACACATTTAATTGCAGACAACACATGGTCTGAACACGGCAGGCTGAACAGAGCAGTGTGGGTAGCCTGTCTGCCTGCCGGGGAAGGCCCTGGGCATGCATCCCACCTCGGCCGAGGAACCCCAGCAGCCTCCAGCTCCCCACCTCCAACCCCCATGGGATGCAGCTGGGCTGTGCAGGCAGCATGAATGGTAAAGAAGGCAGAGCTCAAGCTCCTTTCCTGCGGGTCCCCTCCCCACCCCACACACTCGAACATTGTTTTCATTTTCATCTTCACATCCTTCTTCTCCAATGGCTTCACAACCAGCCTGGCATGTGCCTGGCAGAGGAAAGGAGCCTTTACAGCCATCCCAGGGTCCCCATGCATGAGACAGACCCATGTGTGCTGCCGGCACACAAAGGGAACGAGTTTTGATCCCACGATCTATCTAAACCAGTGCCAATGCTGGTGTCAATGCTCCCACTTCACACGGAGTGCCTTGATCCAGAGCCACTCTAGGAGGGGACGACCTGTGGAGGGTTGGCCTCTGGTTTGCCTGAATCAGCCAGTGAGTGCCTGGGGCCACCAAAACATCCCTGGCGAGCGTGACAAGCGTGGCAGGTTGGAGGGTGAAGCCCACGACAGTGATGACAGGCTTCTTGTGATTACCTGCAAGCGCTCACTCACCCTGGCTTCATGATTCACTGCTTGGGTAGCACAGCGTAGCAGGCCAGGGCGAGAGCCGGGGGAAGCTCACCCGCAGCAAGAGGGCCACGACTCAGCAGACGGGGTCCCGTGCGCTCCGCTGACCCGGCGTCAGCAGCCCTGGCTGTGGCCAGGCTGGGACCTCCCGCAGTCAGCACGCACCAAACGGCAGGTTTCACTTGGGGCAGGACCAGGGCAGCGACCTTAGGCATGTTGGTCGGACACGCTCTCTCCCGGCAGCCAGAGCCTGTCCCTCTTCAGATCCAGGCTCTGATGGTGCACAAAGGTCCTGCACTGCATGGTGGCCCTGTTCCTGTGCTTTGTTCCTTGCAAGCCACTCGTAGCCAGGCCTGGCTTGAAGCTTGTCTTCCATGAACCTCCTGTTCATTCCCAAAGCAGCCTCTCCCCTGCAGAGTCATAATTTTATGCAAGATCAGGGACCACAGTAAGTGCAGCTCCTGAGGCTTCTCAACTCCCTGCTCCAGCCACAGTGCCCCCTCCATCCCATTAACACCTCCAGGTGACTCTCACCACCCTCTCCCACAGACCTGTAGGCAGCTGCCTCAGGGTGCAGCTGCGTGGGGATTTGCAAGGACGAGCACCAAAAACCGAGTGTGTGGCTTCTGAAGCCTCTCTGTGTGTGACTCCCCAGCCTTCCTGCGAAATCGCTTGCTTTCTCCTTTTACCTCTGGCTCTGATGCAGACCCTCAGCATCAGGGGAGCTGTGGGAGCTGGGACTGGAGTAAGATGATGCCCTCCTTGTCTGTGCTGCTCACCTGCCCTCTCTGAATGCCCCAGACCACTTTCCCCTATTAATAGGAATCTGGGAGAAAGTTGAGTTTATCTAAGCCAGAATCACTAAGAGCCTTGGAACTCTGCTCAGTCATTAACTGGTGAGTAAAGCGCGCTCAGTGAGTCACTGATGCTATTATAAACACTTTCTTCTAAAGACTGTAGAAATGCAGTAGGAAAGTGGTGTTCCTTGAAGTCACTGGTTGTAGCTGTTTCCTTCCATCAAGATCTCTGCTCTGCAACCTGGGATGGCTCCGTCCCCCCCACCTGCCCCCCAGGGCCAGGCTCTTCATGCCCGGGGTGACAACATGAGCTGCGTCTGCACCACTCCCATGACCCTTCCCGTGCTTTGTGGCTGCACCTCGTATTAAGCCATTTATAAAGGTTAATGCATGCAGGACAGATATGTTTTTCCCAGATTAATTGATGCTAAGGAGTTTCTCAGTGCCATCCATAACATGGTGAGGGCTGCATGTCCCCTCAGTCTGCCCAAAGCGCCGATCCTGCCTGTCACCACTGTTAGTAAACCCAGAGCTTCCTGTGAGCCTCAACACCCGTTATCACCTTGTGCCTGAAGGTCTGCCTGCTGCCCTTCTCCTGGCTCAGCCCCACTCCACACCACGACTACGCTCCCCTCCACCACTCTTGCGCATGCAGCGAAGCTGCTGTGACCCCTCTGAGCCTCCACCTCCATCCCCAACCTCTGCCTTGCTCCCTAGAGCAAGGTCTGTCTGAGGGCCACACGGAGACGCTGACACTTGGGATAGGCTGTGGCCGTCACACCAAACTTCTGCTTCACGTGCTGCTCTTGATGGCCACCAGTCCAGCCCATCTCCATGCTGGCCTCCTCTCCCCACCCATCTAACCTGGGTCTGCTCCTGTTTGCTCTGCTCACTGTCTTGCCCTCTGTGCACCTCCCGCCCTCATTCCCTCTTCCTTTGCATCTTATTTTTCAGCTTGTTGGCTTTTTTTCCCCCGTCTGCTCCCAGGTCTCATTTTATCCTTAGCCTTGAAAATGCAAATGCTTACCAACACACCTAAGACGAGACCACGCTGGGACAGGTTTGCCGTGGGGGGCTTCCCTTACCCCAGCCCATTGCAACTCCAGTGTGACTGTGCCCAGCCGGCTCGCCAACGGCTATGCCACCCTGCCACCTCTACCACCTTGGAGACAAGCAGCACCCCACTTGTGAGCCAGCCCGCTGCGGGGGCCGCCATGCTGATTATTTTACACTTGGTATCACAAAGAGAAATGAAAATGCCATAACTCTGGAGAAGGAAGAGGAAGGTGTGTTGGACCAAAGAGAGAGGGGAGACCAATTCTTGCAGAGACTGAGAGGACCCTGCAGAAAGCCCTTCTGCCTTAAGCTCTTACCGGCCAGGGCACGCTCTGCTCCGTGCTGCCATCCCCTGTGTCCTGCCTGGGCTCCAGGGTTAGACACTAAGATTTTCCTATTCAAAAGGATTACAAATTACTGTCTGATCCACTAATTAGGAAGGGAAGATGAGTGTGCTTCTGACAGTGATGTTTAGCAGCCATTTAGAAATTGCTCTGAAGGCAGCAAGGCGCTGTGAGCACACCGCACCGTGGAGCCACATCTGCTCCACGCCAGCAAGCCCAGGACCACCCCGCTGGCCCCACTGCCAGCAGCTCCCTCTTGCCCTGGGACGCTCTGCCCAACGCCGTCCCCAGCTCGCACAGCTCCCGCAGTGAGTCTTGCCCTTCTGCAGAGCTTGTCTGGCTCTCAAGGATGTTCCCAGGCCATTTGGCTCCTAGCCCCGCTGCCATTACTTTATATTTATTTAACAAAATTAAAACCTGCTTAGTGGGGCCAACTGAAGGCAGGGGAGACAAATCAGATCTTCGTGCCGCTGCCAGAGAAGGGCAGCTTGGCGCCAGGCTGGAGGCCACCTCTGCTGTCTCAGGGGGACGTGGACCCTCCTTCCCGCCGCCCACTGGCAAGTCACCCTGGGGGACTGGGCATCGGCAGGCAGCAGCACAGCAAGTACCCCAGACTGCTCATGCCACTTCTTGGGGTTCTCCCTTGTCTTCTTCCCCAGGGAGCTGGCTCTTGCTGGGAAGGACTCCAAAAGGAAAGCCCTGACTGGCACCTCCGTGCTGTGATGGGACTCCCTGAGAGCCATGGGTGATGTGGTTCTTGTGCGTGCAGACAGGTATGGCCATGCCTCCGAGACGACCACCCCAGCTCCGTGGCCACCAGCAGGGCATGATGGAAGCAGCCCCGTGCCTGTGTGTTTTGGGTGATGCCCATGACAAGCATATGGAGACTGCTCTGAACACCTCCTCCAGACAGTGCCCAGAGACAAGACACTGGTGCCAGCCAAGGAGGGGCAGCAGAGCTGGCCTCAGCCCCTTCTGAACCCTCGCTGTCTCTAGCAGGGCCCCTGTTTCCCATGTAGCTCCTTACAGGACTGGGCTCCTCTCTTCTGGGTGAGAAACTTGCTCCAGATCAAACAGGGGATCAGGTGGGTCTGGGACCATCTCAGGAACTGCTCTACAGCTTTGGCCTTCCCAAAAGTCATGCTAGTGCTGACCCCCATTCCCCAGCAGCACACCCCTTCTAAAACCCAACCCACTGATGAGCACAAACCCAAGCGGCTCAGCTACCTCCAGGAGTGCTCCATGCTGCCAGCAAAGACTTTCAACAGGAGAGAGAGAGCAAAGAGCCAGAGCTCGAAAGCATGAGCCACATCCTCAGGGCACGAGGGCAGAGACACCCCTGCCCTCCACTCCTGGTATGACCCTGCTGGGACTCGACATCTGCAAGACCCACCCTGGATGGTCTTCCACCCTGCGCATTCCCGGGTGCTCCCCGCCGACCCTTGGCGCTGAGCAAGCCCTCTGCCGCAACCCTGATCCAGCATCATCCAACACAGCAAACACGATGTGAAGGCAGAGGGGGGAGACAGGAAGCCTCAGCAACAGGTAGAGGCACCCACAGAGGAGCAGCTTCATCACAGAGCTGAACCCAGCCAGCTTAAGGTATTATGAGATTGGGTTACAGTGGTGTTAATGAGTGCTTTCAATTTTAATTAAGTTAATCTACCTATAAAAGCTCTTTATGCCCATAACATCTGATCTGAGAGAGAACACGGCTTTCAGCCACATTTTTACGACATTTGAGCGTGTTTTTTGCAGACACCTATTTAACAGTGACGCCAGCACAACAGCCGGGAGAAAAGCACCCACTGTCCAAACCGCAGCTCCCTGCACCGTGCCAGTGAAATATGGAGCGGCCTCTTGCTCGAGCTGCATGGACTTCTAGGGGAGGCAAGATTTCATGTTCTCATTATGATAAAAGTTAGAAATACTGTGAATTTCAATGGAAAAATATACATTGCCTTCTCTCTACTGGGGAGAAGATGGTGCACGCAAAACAAAGAGGTCATGGAAACGATGACAAGCCCCAGTCCTGTAGAGCACCCAGGCCTGCTGGGGTCTCCCTGTCCTCCCCCTGTTCCCATCCTGAGCGGAGACGCCAGCCTGCTGGCCAGGCTTTTGCAGAAGGAGTCGCGCTGGAGCCCGTCTCCAGCCTCCAGCAGGCCCTTGTCTGCTTTGCCAGCAGAGGTTCATTTTTCTAATGCCTCCAGTTACCCTTGGAGCAGGGTGCGGGTGGCCTAGGTTTGATTCACTGGCTCCTTCCCAGGCTTGGCCTTTCCCACCAGTGGGGAAAACAGGAGAGTGAGAGCCTGCTTCAGACCTGGGATGACCTCCTCAGTTCCACAGGTTTGGACCTTCTCCTCCCTCCTCCTTGTGAATCCTGTGAAATTCCCCTTTCTGAGCAATGCCAGCCGAGGTCCGGGTGCCAGAGGCCACAAGGGCTCCCTGGGGAGCAGGGCTTTGCCCAGGCTGGTCCTCCTTGCCTGGAGGAGAGGACGAACGGAGCCACCCTACACAAAAATGTCAAGCTGATCAGAAAGCCATCCCATCACATCTGCAGAGAGAGGAAGGAGCAGGAATGGCACTGGAAATTAAAACGTGTCAAGGAAAACGACAGTCTTTTTGCCCTAGGCGAGGCAGGGTGCGTCTCTGAGGGCTTTTGTGCTGGGCCAGCAGCTGCTCTGAGCATCGGAGAGAGGTAGGGGAGGGATGGACCTGGGGCTCTCCCTGGCTGTCCTTCACACAGCGACCGCCTGGGTGCTGCAGAGCAGTGGGGACCGCCTTTAAGGGGTGCCGGGGCTGGGTTCAGAGCAGAGGTGAGTCCTCGCCGGCTCCAGCGATGGCTTAGTCTCCCACCACTTCGGCTTTCCAACCAAAAATGCCTCTCCCTCCAGCACACCCCATCCTCCAGCAGCATTGCCAAGGGCAGGAGATGCCATGTACGACGGGAGCCACAAGCAGCATCCAGCCCCGTTCTCACCCCTGCTCTGCTCGCCTCGTCGTCAGCAGCTCTATCACAACCTGGCGGGGCTAGGGAAAACTTGGGAGTTCCTAATGCCCCTCCTACACTGGGGCCTCACCACGGGCTGCTACAAGCCACCCTCAGACACGTCCCTATGCCAGCACTGAGGCAGGACAGTCCTGCCTGCACTCCCACGCCAGCTCACCAACGCACCCACTCGCACCGCGCTGCTCGGGGCACTGCCCAGGGCCAGCAGCCAGGGTGAGCCAGGGCCTCTCCTTGCACCAAGTTCCCTGAAGGCCACAATGTGCTGTGACTTCTTCTCATGGAAAAGGTCCCGGTGAGCCCCATGGTCCCATGCGCTGCCTCATGGGGTCACTTCCCTGCCCAGGGTGGGAAATGTCAAAGCAGCTGCCCTTCTCCCTCCTCTTTTCTCCTGTTGGTTATGTCAGCCCTGGCTTGGAGGTGACGCACACAGCTGCCATGGGCAACTGGTCCAGACTGCCTGCTATGGCTGGTGGCAATGGCACTGCTTCTCTCCCAGCCAAGACATCCAATTGAGGCAAATGTCCTACGGCTGGGGGGGGAACGAAGCCCTGCCCGGGGCAGGCACAGGCACAGTCGTGTGTAGCACGTCTGGAGAGGTGAAGAGCAGCAGCTCCCAAGTGCTCCCGCCGGAGCAAGCCGGGAGCCATGGCTGACCGGCCAGAGGAGTGGGCAGCAGCGCTGCGACAAGGCTGAGTGGCCGCTTCTGAGCCAGTGAGTAAATCAACCTGTCCTCAGATGGGAGACCAGACCTGACTCCCAGGGAGAACAGCCTGGAGACCCGAGCGCTGAGCCTGATGTACATAAACATCCCTTTATACCCCTCTGAGAAACGGAGGTTAAAGCAGCTTTACATCTCCAGTGTAAACCAGTAGATCAGCATAAACAGGCATTTGTGGAACTAAAATTCCTTTTCTCTTTCTCTGAAGCTTGCCTTGGTTCATAGAGACCTTGGTTGTTTCTGCAGCAGACTGTGGCAGTTACCATGAGGGATGCTCCCAGAGGAAACTCTGCAGGGAGCACCCATAGATCCACCTGAGACCTGGATGGGAGCTTGGCAGAGGGACCCTGATGGAGCTGGTGGGTCTGAGCCCATGCCTGTGGAGGAACTGGAAGTGGCTGCAGGAGTGGGGGATGCCAAACACATTCCTGGCTGCTGACAGGGGCAAAAATGGCTGGATGTGATGGCTTTGACATCAGAACCACAAAGCAGGAGTTCCCAGATAGCTACGGCTTATCTTCTTTGGCAGGACCAGTCCAGGAGGGTCAACTGATCAACATGGGGATGTGCAGTACGCTCTAGGGCAGAGATCAATAGCCGGCCGCTTAGTGCCTAGGTTGTGGTCATTAATCAATCAACATGAGAACACCACAGGGTGTTTAGAAAAGAGCTGTGGCACTGAGCAGAAGTGAACTAGGCTAAGCCAGAGCAGGCCCTGGCTCTTCTCCCCCCAAATGACACACTACCAGCGGTAGCAAGGAGCTGCATGTCAACAGGAGGACTAGGGAGACGCGTGCTACTAGGAGTCTCTGCACTTCTGGAGCTACCCCAGGATGGTTTCATGGATGTTTTGAGGGACAAGGCTCTCCAGGGGCAGTGCAGATGCAGTTTGGGATGTCCACTAATAAGGTTAAGACCCTGACTCGGAGGGACCCCTCCACCCCCTGGTTTGCCTCTGGGGCTTTGGTTCACAGAGGCCAGCCTTGTGTCCTGCAGCTTGTCTTGCTGTGGCAGGCACTGGATTTGGTCACTTCTTCCCACAGGTGTGCAGAGTCACAGGTGCTGATCCATGCTCAGCTCCTGCCAGCATCACCTCCCTGACCCCTCTCTTGTAGGTCAGCAGGGTCCACCAAAGCCACCAAACCCCACAGCAGAGGAGAAGAGACATGGTCGTTTAGCAAGGAGACCAGGCAGTGCTTCTTGGAGCAGCACAGGGAGGGAGGAGAGAGCAAACACAGGGAAGGAGAGAGCAAACTAGTCAGGGCTCATCGCCTGGAAGTGGCTCACCTTTGCTGGGACAAGCAGTGCCACCAAAGTAGGGCTGCCAGGCTCCCTGGGGCTGTGGCGGCACAGAGTCTTTCTCGGCACACTGCACAGAACAGGGTGTATCATCTAATTATATCGGCTCTGTCCCACAAAGAGGAGCTGGGAGATGGGGTGCCCTATTTACACAGCCCTCCTCCAGTCCTCGGCAGCTGCAGCACTGGTGCCAGCGCACCCCTTACTGTGAAAGCCCCGCGTCCTTCAGCCTCATCAGCTGGAGGAGGGGAGTAGCAGCTCCCCACTGCCCGCACCTCCACACCCAGTGAGGCTTGCCTGGGACAACCGCTCTCTGGCTGGTTGTTTGCTTCTCAGGGGGAGGCGGGGGGAAGACGGTTGCATGGGTCTGGGTCAGTGTCTGATGGACCAGCGGTCTCTCTCCATC
This sequence comes from Fregata magnificens, assembly GCA_013389945.1. Classification (NCBI taxonomy): domain Eukaryota; kingdom Metazoa; phylum Chordata; class Aves; order Suliformes; family Fregatidae; genus Fregata; species Fregata magnificens. The sequence goes on from WAAD01003100.1 coordinate 189,855, forward strand.
CCACCCTCCAGACCCTGGAGTGGCTAATACTGGGCTGCCCTGAGGGCTGCAAGCGATCTCACGCTGCCACCGAGGTCCAAGCATCAGACCAGGCACTCTGAGGGAAGAAGCCCGCCCTGGGCAGCCCAGCGATGCAATCCCACAAGGGTGTTGGAGCTTGTGGTCCAGGCAGATGTGTCCTCACTGCACCACCTTGCACATGCACCCATGCCAGGAGCCATAACGGGGTCTGCAGCAAAGGGACTCCAGCTAGCTCCAAATGGGTGGCATGAACACCTCAAGACCAACAGTGTCCTCACACCTCTGTGCCCCGCCGGGCCAGGCTGGGGCAGCCCTCTCCCTGCCCAGCACTTGCTTTCCTTCTCAGCTCAGACCCTGCTCCAGGAGGTGTCATCACCTGCAGGGTGGGCTGTAGTGAACCCGTCTTGCAGGGTTGTATTAGCTCCGGGCCAAGAGCCTTTGGGGGTGGCTGGAGCTATTGGGAGGTAATTGCCACCTCAGACAGCACAGGATAGACAGCATCAGGGCTATGCCATAAGCACAGGCAGGGCAGGCAAACACCTCCCTGCCCTTGATGGGAGAACTCGAACGAACACACTGATGCCGGGGTTATCCTCCCACTTTAGGGGTGCCAGGCAAGGGGACTGGGCAGGAGCCAAGGGCGCTCGGAGCTGGCACCGTAGCAGTGCACACAGAGGAGGGGGTGCCAAGGGGTTGGTGGATCCCATGCAAAGTCCTCTGGGTTCACCTCCCACAAACTTGACCGTGCTCTGAAGGTCCCAGGCACAAGCCTCTCTCTCTTCATATGGGACCTCTGGATGCTCCAGACAGTCAGCAACCTGCCCAAACGGTGCTAGAGACGTGGCTGCTCTGTGTATGTTTGGAGATGCCCCTTTGACCTTCCCAGGAGCTGGCCTCGGGGGGGACCCCTCACCCCTTGCACGGCCCTGTGCACCCCACCTCAGCCATGGCTCTGGGAGCCACTTCTGTTGGGCTGCTGGTGGCAGACGTGATGCACAGCCCAGCCCTGCACCCTGCTCTGGTGGGGCTGGCAGTAGAGGGCTCCCTGCCAGCCTCATTCCAGGGCAGCCCAAGGGCTGGGGAATGGCTGGGGGTTGCCTGGCCCCTGCCACCAGCCTGGCGGAGGGGCTATGGGCCGAGAGCAGATCAGGAAGCGCTCCTCACCTGACGTTATTTTGGTTGCTAGGTGATTAAATCATCCATCTGCTTATGACAGCACAGGAGAGCAGTGAGTCAGTCCCCTTCGTATAAGACAACAAAGGGTTTTTCAACTCCAGCCCACCTCCAGCTTGTCCCCGGGTCCATCCGTGCCTGCAGGACACTCAGATGGTAGAGCCTGCCGCTGCGCAGGGGGAGCAGGGCTCCTGCCCAGCACCGCAGCCCAGCACTCCACAGCAGAGCGGCTGCCAGAGGCAGGCAGGCTACCGTGGAGCTGTGGGCATCTTCAAACATGTTTCTGGTGAACAGGACCCCCATGGCATCCTGGAGAGCACAGCTGGGCAGCTGTGTCCTTGCCACACCACCTCGCAGGAGGATTTTGCTTTATTGCATCCAGAGCAACTTTGAGGGATCAGATGAGCCCCACTAGAAGCAATGGGAGGTTTGCTATTAGCCCCCCGGGACAGCCCAGCACCCCCAGCGCAGCCACCCGAGCGCCTTCCCCCTTATGCAGGCTCAGCTGCGTCTGCCGCCGGGACGTCACTAACGTTGCACATGTGGAGCGGCTGCGATCATGTGCTTTGGGAGCAGAGCCCAGGGAAAGCCAGCAGGCTGCTTGGGAAGAGCAAGGCAGAAAGGCAACAGTTTGGGAGAAAATAACACTTTTGAAGTCTTTTGGAGGAGGAAAGTGGGAAGGAAGAGAAAGAAGAGGCTCTGCGTGTGTGTGTGTGCATGCGTGCATGCGTGCGCGTGTGCATATGTGAGAGTGACAACAGGAGCCTCCCTCCCCGCCGAGAAGAGTTTCTCAGTTTCTCAGGTTTTGGAGAGTGTTGAGACACTGGAAAATTAAAGCAATGCCTACAAAATGTGTTCTGAAAGTCCAGTTTTCAGTAGTAAGGCTCTGAACCACGCATAGCTGCCGCCCAGACCCCTCTGCTGCCAACCGGCATGCACTGAGCCGGGGGGCCAGCTGCTGGGTGAGGTGCTGGAGGCTGCCCAGGACCTGCATCCCCTGCCCACACACAAGCCACCAGATCTGAAGCCCACCAGGGCCAGTGGAAATCTCCTGTGAGATGCACCGGCCTTTGCAGGAGCTTCAGCGGCCACGTGGAGCTTTGCTGCAGGGATGGAGCTGGGAGGCCACCCCGCGGGCTGCACACCCCCTGCTCACAAGAGTCCCGGAGCAGAAGCCCTGCAGCACTGTAAGGAGTACCATGCACGGCAGAAACAGGGCAAAACCATAGCAGAGCAGTTGGGAGCTGCTCAAAACTGACTTTTACGCCTCCTGCCACTGCAGAGGAGCAAGTGCAAAACGCTGACTGCCTGCCACGTCCCTCCCGCCCCACACACCCTGTGCTGGGGGCTCAGCCAGCACCGAGGCAACCACAGCAGCATCCTAAACCCACTGCCCAGCATCTCAAACCCTGGGAGCTGGGCTGGTGCCCTCCTCACTGCTCACCACAGTCCTCCCAGGTCCCCTAGCAGCTATCATGACTTCTTAGTGAAAAGAGACTCATTAATGAAGTGGAAAAGGAGGAGGAGGAGCAAGCTGAATGGTCTGTCCTAGGGGACAGTACAGCAAGGAGGAGGAGGAGAGCACTCAGAATTGATCTCAGGACATGCAGCCACCAGAGGGAGAGGAACGACTGTCCAGAAAATAACTGGGGGTGGAAAGGACGAGGGGTCCAGCTGGCTGGGCAGCCTGCCCGGGGCAGGGGCTGCCAGCAATGGTGGAAGCCAAAGAGGTGTGTGCAGGAGGAGAGCAGGGCAGGGATGCTGCCTCCAGAGCCACACAGCTGCCATCAGCACCCCATCCACAGCAACCTCCACCAAAAGGTAGCTCGCTGAGCTGGCAGGAGGCAAAGGGAAGCCTGCAGAGCCATGGGCAGGAGGGCTTGAGTCCTGGGAGATAGCCACGGCATCACAGGAGAAGCCTCCCAAGGCTATCCGCTCCATCTGCACTCCCTGCCCTGAACCTCAGGTTTCTCCATCCTGTGGGGTACCACCACTTTGCCAGCTCCCGGCGCCCTGGCGCAGTCGTGAGCCTGCAGCTCGCCAGCAGCAGCACTGGCGGAGGGAGGAGGACAGGCTGGGCTGTGTGGGAAGGACATTTTTCTTTAGCACGTCAGTTCCCAGTTTCCAAGCTGTCTCTGCAAGGACCTGGCTGCTGCTCTTGTGGGCAGCACTGCAGGGGCTGGGAGGAGCAGGTGCTGGGCTCCTCCTGGCCACTGGCCCCTGGCCACCAGTCCCTCGCCGGCTCACCCCTGGGCAGAGGGCACGGAGGCCCCATGAGCGGGTCTGTCTGCATCACACATGGGCAGTGCTGGAGGCTGCCAGGGAGCAATGGGAGGGGAAGGTTTCCCTCCCCAGCTTGCAACTCCAAGCAGAGGAGTGGAGACATCAGGGTGGCAGGGGCTGCATGGTCAGCAGCTCCATGACAGCCACTCCTCCAGCTCCGAAGCCTCGCATCGTTCCCTGGGTCTCCAGCAGCAACTGTTTCCAAACCTAGAGAGCCCTGGTCTGCAGCAGCCCACCATCCCCATGGCACACGGGGGGCTTGGCTCCTCATGGCGCAGAGCCCACGGCCTTGGCCTCCACAGCTCCTGTGCTGGGCAGCGAGAGGGCTGCTCTCCTCTGCTCACACCCTTCAGGGCTCAAATTCCACAGGGATCTGACCCGCTGGGGCCAGGACTCCCACGCCCGGCCAGCCCCAGAAAATGGCTGAAGAGCTCATCGGGAGCTTAGGTGCCCCTATTCCTGCCCAGCCGTGCTGCCCCGCATCCCATTGTGGAGGGCACATATACCTTCAGTGAGCATCACCCTCTCCTGCTCAGCTGGGGGAGAGGACACCGGCCATCGTGCTGTGGTGGGTCTGTCCATCCATGCACCTCCAGCCTCCAGGACATCCAGCATGCTGCCTGGAAAGCACAACCCAAACCTACGCCTGGCATGGAAATGGTTTTCCCACCCCAGAGACTTTTACCCACAGCAAGTGGTGACTAGACAGGGAATCACACCAGCGTTTACCAACTGACAGGCTGAGAAATCCTTTGCATTTCAGCCAGCTGAAACGCTTCCTTGAGACATTGCTAAAAGGATTCACTGGACTTCGATCTCGTCCCAAACCAGCAGCAGTGTCCAGCTAAGACAAAAGGAGGGTGGGTTATTTAGAAAATGCCAAACTGACCCTTTCTGATAATTTGGAAAATTGCCTTACTGTTCAGAACACGAAAATCACTGGAAAAGGGAGATCTTGTCCCTTAAACTGTGTCCGCTCAGTCCCAACACCAGCCCCAAGTCCTGGCTGCCTTGGCAGATGTGCCCCAGGAGGAGGGTCCCCAGGGTCTGCGCGGCTCCTGCCAGCCTCAGTGGCTCCCCAGGGTCTCGTCAGGAGCCAACGCAAGGCACCACCGCCCCTGCAGTTTAGGTCCAGCCGAGCACGGGTGCAAGGCAGCAGGTCCCAGCAGGCACAGGCAATGAATGCCTGGCTGAGGTGCCCATCTCAAGGACTTGCCCAAGTCCATGAACCCCCAGCCGACCCACTGGGGCAGCCATCCCCTCGTGCCTCTCTGCCATGGGAAGGATTAATCGGATGAGGGAAACGGCGAGGGAGCGTCAACTTCATTCCCGCAGCAAAGAAACTGTGCCATTAAAATCCTCTCTCCTATGACACACACTGAGCCTATTTCAGTAATAGTTTGGCAGGGGAATAACATTACTGAGCCTATAAATATCTCGTGGGGTGCTGCTCTGCTGATGGAGCAGGACGTGGCCCTTGCCCACCCCAGTGCCAGCCCCGGCAGCCTCCTGGGGAAGGCACAGCCATCACCATCACTGGAGCCGGCAGCTGTCTGGCCCTGCCCCAAGGGTGAAGGACAGAAGGACACGTTACGGCAGGGCTGTCCCAGGGCAGCCCCAGAGGAGAGCGAGGGGCTGGGAGAGAACCACAGTCAATGGGAATGGGGCAAGAGCTGTGTAAGCCCTGGAGACACCCGAGGGGATGGAGCTGAGCCAGGGGAGGGAGGAAGGTAAGAAGACAATGGAAAGCGTTAGCACCCAGAGGATGTTTCCAAAGCAAATTGCGAGGCTCCCTGCGGATGCAGCCAGGGACTTTGGTCTGACTCAAACCAGCCTGACACACAGTCAGCCCATCTCTGTCCTCCCAGGGCACCCCAGGCACAGAGGGGTGTCTTACGTGAGAGGAGGTAGCAACTGAGGCTCCTCAGGGCACAAGCTGATGCCCTGAAACATCCTGAGGACATTCGCCGCACGTTCTTCTCAGCCTACACGGCAGGGAGGGAAGCTGCTCCCTGCGAAGCCCTGGCCATCAGCTGGGCCATCCTGGGCACCGAACGTGAGAAATCAATGACCCACCTCCAGTGCCAGCTCTCTACCAAGGCCCTGAGACAATGTGGATGAAGAAAATACCCTGCCACATCTGGAGGGATGGCAAGTGGAGGGGAAGAGGTGGGGAGAGGGTCCCGGCACCCCAGCCATGCTGGCCAGCCACCACTGCAGTGCTGTACAGCGAGGGGAACGGCTGGAGCTGCGGTGCTGTCATGCATTTGTCATCTTGCAAGGGAAATCATATGGGTGGCCCCTGTCCAAGACACATTGAGACAAATGGCTGAGGGATTTGGATATTAAATACTTGATGTAAGGGGACTTTCATGACACTCACCACGGGTCTCATACTGCTCCTCCTGAGCACAGAGTTAAGCCAATGCTGAGTAGTTTTAATACTCCTGCCTTATACATATTTTATACACACACCAAGCTGCCACCTACCTTCCCTGCTCACAGGCCAGACCTCTGCCCACCTGCAAGTGTCAACACCATTCTTCAAAGCTCCTGGGTCCCTCCCGCAGACAGAGCTCCTCCAAGTCCTCACCAACTGGTCTACGGGCAGCACGGGAGATAAAAGGGGACACCAGACCCAAAGGCAGTTGCTGGGGGCCTGAGGGAACGGGGTGCCTCAATGTGAGAGTTGCCCCAGGGATGTGCAGAAGGGTTCACGCTCCCCAGGGAATGCAGGAGCCAGACCCAGGGGACATCTAAACGATCCTGCAGCTGGCAGAGTGTAGGTTTGTGGCCGTTTGTCACAAACCCCCCATACCCAGAGGGCATAAAACCACCGAGATCACCGTGACAGCTCTGGAAGTTGTATGGCCCTTCCTTCAAGCAGCTTGAAAGCTTTGCAAAGAGCTGCAGTGAGCCAGGCCTCATTCAGGGAAAGCTCTCAGGAGAGGTAGTTTTCCAGACAGCCTATGGTCCGAACCCACCAGACAGCCATTAGAGCTGGGAAAGGTTGACATCCTTAAGAGCCTGACTGAGCAAAACCAGAGCTGGCACATTAGGGTTCAGCCTCCTGGGAACTTTCCCTGTGCAATGTCTTTGCAAGCGAAAAGGGGCCGAGGACTCCCCTTCTTTTGCACACACAAAACTGTAACACAAGGTCACACAGGGAGCCCACTGGAAACTCTGCTAAGAGTTGCGTGGTTCTTGTAGTCAACGACGCTACCCACAGAGGAACCCAGCTAAGCTCCCAAACAAGACATGTAAGCAGATACGAAGTGTGAAATACACTGATCTTCTGCAAAGCACTGTCATTTTTACATCACAGACAGCAGGACACACCAAGTTGAAGCTGCAAGAGGCTGGTGCAAATGTCAGGGAGTGCGGTTTCAACAAAGTTTTGCTGTCATGTAGCCAGCTTTCGGCAAGACACAGCACATCAAACAACAGCTCGTGCCGAGGGCTCCCCTCACATCCCCATGCAGGGGAGCTGAATCTTCACTTCCATTTATTCTGCATAAACCTAAAAACACCCCCCCAAAATGAAGAATGATCAAGCAGACTCCCTGCTCAAAACAGCTCCCTCTGATCATCCCAGCTACAGCCTGTGGTGCACCTGCAACCCCTCTGCTTTCACTAAGTACGGACTAGAGTCCTCTCCTCAAACACAGCCTCCTCGTGGGAAGGGTGGGTGATGTCTCAGCCTGACCCAGGGTGACTCAGCACACCTTACCATGGTCCAGGAGGTCAAAAAGGCTGCCCAGGGCTGCAGAGCTGCGGCAAGGGGCTGCCTGCTGCCTCCAGCCCCAGGCACAGCTGGCCAGAGCGCTCGGCCAGCTGCGGCTTCAGCCCCGGGTGCAACAGATCCAGGCTGGAAGACAGCGAAAAGAAAAACCATGCTGAGCTCCGAGCTCAAAATCAGCACCTTGAACCCTGTCCAAAAGCAAATCGGTAGTCAGCGCAGCTTCTGGCAACCAGGTGCTGCCTCGCCTGTAGCTGACGCTGCTAAGCACAAGCTGACAAGTTCAGCCTGAACCTTGGGTAGCAAAACCAGGGACGCAGGCGGCTGCCGTGGCATGGGGGTCCTCCCGGGGACACTTTCTCACAGGCTGCTCCCCTCCTCTGCGGATGGCGAAGGGATGATGTGAGCACCGAGGAAAGCAGGCTGCCATCTGGATCCAGGACTATTCATCTCTGACGACGGCAGTAGCGGCTCAGTGCTTGGGAGAAGCCTGATTGTGGACAGATTAGAGGGGACACAGCGTGTTCATTTCTATCCATGCTGCGCTGTTATTACCCAGATTGAAAATAAAGCCTCATTTTTCATGCAAAGATGCACAATGGTTAACGTGAGAAAAGCTTGCCTGGGAGGCATGCAGGTATCAAACCAATTTCAAAACGGGTCTCCAATTACTACTGATGTTTATTTGATTTACATTTTTTTCTGGCTTGCCAGATGTTTATGCTCCAAAGGTAAAATTCAGTCCGGTGCCATTGGACTGGCACGAGGGTGTAAGAAGGTGCAAAAGCCTCCTGCTGCAGAGCGGCATGTTTCCCTTGAGCTGCTCTATTCCTTCACCACTTGCAGCCGTGCTTCAAACTGTACCGGCATGTCAGGTACACCAAGAGGAGCGAGGGAGCCGAGCTGCTGCGGAGATCAGAACTGGGCTTGCACACACCAGCTGCCGAGCCCAGATTTGGAAAAGCCCCATTTTCCTGCCGGCGTAAGAATGTCTCAGGAGCAGGAGTGGCAGCTCCGACCAGGCGTTAGCTTCCTGCAGGAAGCCTCTGGGCTGGCTCTGCTTTGTGCTTCCTCAGAGGAGAAGCAGTTGGAGGCGGATTCGCGAGGCTCCGAGAGTCCATTTTGCAGGAAGTGCTCCAAGATGCCCAGGTCCTGTGGGCTGCCAGCCTCCACGCATCTGCATGGACACATCTGCTCACGGTGCAGCAGGTGCCGGCCCTACACCAGGATGGTGGCACGGTGTCAGGAAGGTCACCAAGGTTCAGATCCTCAAAGGCACGATGGTGCCAAACTCCAGTTGAAATGATGGCAACAAGGCTCTAAATCCTGCTCCTGCCTGGGCCTCATCCTGGACCGGGGCTTCCTAACTGCGTCATGGCAAAGGCCTGTAGGAGAGTTTGTTCTGTGGCATCTCCCTCCTGGAGGGGGACTAGTATGTGAGGGGACACTTGTCTGCCCCTCCAAAAGTCTAACGCGAGTGTAATGGCCTGACCGCTGCCTCGGGGCTGATCCATGCCATTGCTACAGCCGGAGGGGCACGCAGGGAGCCTGCCTGCTAGCCGCATCCACAGGGGAACAGAAGGCACTGCCCTGCCCGGCGCTGCCGCTGACTGCCAGCCGGCTCCATTTCACTGCAGCCCCTCTGGCTCTGTGCGATCCAGCGCAAAGCAGGAGCACCTTAAAGGTGCTGGGCAGAACCTAGCAGGCAGCGGGGGGTGAGATTCAGGCCGGCCACCCTGCCTCGGCTGGGCAGCTCTGCCAGCGGGCACTGCCTGCCCGCACACACAGCATCGCGCGCCGATGCCCGTTCCCGTCCCAGGGAAAGGAGAGGGGGTCATTCAGGATTCAGGGCCCTAGGGAAGGGAGGGGGGGGATGAGCTCTGCCTTCCCGCTCCTCGGGATGCACACAGCCAGATGCAGGCCGGGGCCAGCAGTCGCGCGGTGAGGTGGGGACAGACACTCAGGGGTGGGCTGGGGGAGCCGGCAGCCCCTCTCCCTCGCAGGTGCCAGGAGCCAGCCTGGGGCCAGGTGCTCCCATCACCACTGTCCCCCTGCCCGCGGAGGAAGCAGGCCGCCCTGGCACACGGGTGCTCACAGACTCCACGCACCTCCCCGCTTTCCCCACACGTGCCCGCTCCCTCCATCACGCTTGTGTTCCCCGGCACACCCCCACAGCCCCCAACACACACCCCCACACCCTCCCTGCAGCGCGCACACACGCAGGCACGCATCATCTACCGATACACACGCGTGCACGCACAGCCGGAGCAGCGCACACGCATGCACCGGGACGCGCACACGGACACGCTCAGGCCGGGCTTGCTCCCACACACAGGCTCAATGCGGTTGGCACACACGGGGAAACGGGGACACGCTCAGCTCCGCATCCCTCACACCGGCAGGCGTGTCGTGGATCTCGCACAGGGGCACAAACGCAGACGCCGGCTCCGCAGCGGATCCCACACACACGCAGAAACGTTCAGGCTGGGGTTCTCGCACACGCATAGAAGCGCAACGTGGCTGCCGGGGAGGCAGCGGCGGGGCCGGGCTCTGCTGTGGCTCTCGCACCCAGCCTGCGCAGCCCCGACACCTGCACGCCACGGCCTCCCACGGCCCCGTGCTCGCCCTGCGCACAAACACCCGTGGGGTGTGATGGGCCACGCCCCCGCGGTGGGTGCTGGATCTCACACACACACGCACACGCACACACACACACACGCACACACGCACACACACACGCACACGCACACACACACACGCACACAAAGTCACCAGAATGGAAAAGACCAGGAGGAAGAAGCAAGAAGACATACTTCAAGAAGTAAAAGTCATGAGGAAAAAACAAATAAGAATGAACTCTCTAGAGTTAAATGTAAAACTTCAGCAAATTAGACCAAAAGAGATGCTGAGGAATAACTTGCTAAAATAAAAAAAAATCCGATAATAAAAGCATTTTCAAGAATATCATAAGAATCAGCTGCCAGAAAGCCAGGGTATCAACAGGTGATCAAGGCATAAAGAGGTATAAGGGAGTAAATGGCAACAGGACAAGAAAAGACTGAATTTTTTGCATCCCTCCGCTGCAGAAAAAGTCACCAATGTTCCCAATGGAATNGGCCGGCCGCCGCTGCCCCCCTGCCCGCGGCGCGGTCCGGCCGCCTCGCCCCTATGCGGAGGCTCCAGCAGCACCGAGGCGATGCCCATTCATTCAGCTTGTCCCCCCCAGCCCTCCCCTTCCGCCCCGCGCTCCAGCCTCCTGGATGGAGGTGGCGAGTGATGCTGCAGCGGTACCCAGAGCCCCCGGAGAGTACGGTGCGGAGAGGAGGGAGGGAGAGGAGGAGGAAGGAGAGCAGAAGGAGGGAAGAGGAAAGAGGGAGAGGGAGAGGGAGATGGCTGCCCCCAAAACCAGAGCTGGATCTGGAGAAGACTCTGGGATTTCCACAAGGAAATCAGGGCAGGGAGCGGAGCGGGGCCGGCACGGCACCCTCCATCCGGCCCGGCGCAGCACCCCGGCACGGCACCCAGGGGTGCTGTGAGGGTGGCAAGGCCAAGCAAACGCCTGGGGAACGCAGGCGCTGGGCACGGCCCGGCGCAGGGCCAGAGCAGTGGCAGGGCTCCCCTGCCAAACCGAAATGTCCTCCTCCTCTAAGTCAGGGCTGACACCAGCCGGGGGGTCACCAGCCACCCCGGCCAGGAACTTGGCTTTAAAGGCACGCAGAGCTCAGGGGCACCTTTTGCCCGTGTTGCCAACCCCGTGCGCAGAGCCTGCGCGCTTGGCCCCGCATCTGCCCTTGCAGCCTCCCAGCTTTGCCATCCTCAGATGGGGCTCCTCCACGCCCCAGCACAGCCAGGACCCCCTCGAAAGGAACTGGGGTCCATGCGCCCTGAGCCCCAGAATAACGTCCTGCACACCACATCAAAGTTTCTCAGTTTTTCCTAATCTGGGTCTTGCTTAACCCTCTGGAAAATAATCCACCAACCATCTGCCGCGGTGATTTTCATTTACAACCTTGCCCAAGTTAGGCTCAACTGTTCACTTCTCCTCTTTTGCCCATGGCTTTCGGTCACTCCACTGCATGTCTGTCTTCCTAGGCACCAGCTTGCCATGGGCTGGGGGTGACCTTGCCAGGCCTGGCAGCCAGCACCGGCCTGCAGGCAAGTGTGCTTGCTCCTCACGCTTTCTCTGAGCTTCTTAGGATGCTCGGCTCCTAACTGGGTGGAAGGCACCCCCCCTGCCCAGCCTGCCTGACCTCCATTGTCCTCTCCTGGGGAGAGCTGAGGAACCTGTCTGGGGGAACAGCCCCTCTATTCAGATGCCCCTTCGAGGTGTGTGCAGGACAAGCAACCAGCTTCTAAGTACACCGAGCAGATGGGTCCATGCAGGATGTTGAGCAAGAGCTCTTGGATCACTTCCCCCTGCCGTGGATTCACAGCCTGGCCTCGGGCGATTCAGGTATCTGTGGTTTCAGAGGTGGCTGATTGCTAAATCACAGGCCTTGCTGCTTTGGGAGGCTGCCCCATGAGAAAGTGAGGTGTTAGGAGAGCCAAGCAGTGGCCATTTCTAAAAACTAACACCACAGCCACTGTGCACCTCCGTTTCCCTACCTAAAGGCTTCAGAGTCGGGCCTGAGGGATGAGTGCAAGATGCTATGAGCAGCTATCATCGTTATTTTCTCATCACTTTGCCCCAGTGCTTTTGCAAATGGAAGGCTTGGCTTTCTGGGGAAGAGGCTTCATTCTCTAAGGAAAATGGAAATATACAGATTTTTTTTTTCCTTCCTGAAGCAGATTCAGCAAAAGTGCAGCTGCCTTCACAGCCCTGAATACAGAATTGACCATTCAGTTCATCCCTAAGGGGAAATGACCAAGTAGAGAGGAACAACGAGCCCCACAGTGCTCCCTGCACCCTCTAAAGGCTTTCTCAACCCAGGCATTTTCCTCTCCCAAGTTTCAGGGGTGCCTAGCTCCCTTTGCAGGGCAATGAAGGCTACCCACATGCTTTCAAAACCCCTCTCTAAATGCCTGTCAGCTTCAAAAAGGTTTTTCTTCTTAAACTGAAATTTGGCAGGTTATTTGTCAATGATGGAGACTGGGGCCCAAGGCGTGGGGACAAAAGAGAGCAGAAGCTGAGTGAATGTCTTACTTTGAAAGGCACCACGCTGCTGCAGAGGCAAAGTGCATTTCATCTCTGTCAAAGGCAGGAGGGCTTCCGGATCCCAGTGGCGGGACCAGTCAGTTTTGAATCTTTTGGCTTTGAGGGGCAATGCCTTTTCCATCATCCTGCCTATTCTACAGCCCTCCTGAGCCTTACGTCAGCCCCAACTGTCCGAGAGAAAATGAAGATGAAGGCATGAATAATGCTATTTATTGCCGATTTTACCATGAGTGTATGCGTGCTCCTCAGAAAAGCCGCTCGGTGTCCTAAGAAGTCTACAGCCAGGTGCAGTGCCCAGGGTGACGGAGAGCAGCCCTGGCAGGCTGGCATGCTGCCCTGTTGTGTTTTTAGTTGGCAACCCAGCAAAGCCCATGTGGAGGAATAAGATAGTGGGATAAGGAGGGAAATCTGGAATGAATGGCAGCTGGGGAGGTTTGTCTGCAAAACAGCCCAAAACCTCACTTCTCAGGTGTACAGGAGTCAAGAGGGGACTTGGATGCTAGCAGGAAAGCCACAGGTGGCTGTAGAGGCTTTTCCAAGTGAAGACAAATGGCTCCGATTCCTGGTGATGAAGGAGGGAACATCAAGGGGGCATAGGAAGAGGTGACACATTCAAGGCAAAGGGCAAATAATCTTTCCAGGAACCAGTGTGATGAGTATGTTAACATGGCTGCTGTTGTCCGGCCAGAGAAAAGAGTGTAGCAGTAATCAAACAGCAACGTACTTGAGCCCAGACAAGTATTTTAGCTGGAGGAATTGATATGAAAGGCTGTATCTGAAAGCAGTGTACGGAGAGAACGTGTGGGACTCGGGCATAGCTGGGATGAGGGAGCTAAGCTCAAGGTGGTGCAGAGCAGTGCAGCACGGAGGTCTCGTCTGCTCAGGAGAGATGGGGGAAGGCTTTGGTGAGAGGTGATGAACTCTGTTCTCACTGTGCTGAAATTGGGCTTATGGGCTAGACCTCCACGTCAGCCAGGCTGGCTGATTTTTTGGAAAGAAGGAGACAAGTCTGGCACAGCACGGTGGATCTGAGAGTCACCATAGAGATAGCGGCTGGAGTTAGTGGGTGGTGGAGATTACCCAGAGATAATGTGTGAAAGGAGAACAGAAAGGGCTGAAGGACAGGATGCTGTGGGCATCCAGCAGAAGAGGGAGGCGGACGTAAGGAAGAGGCAGAGAAGCAGAGATGAGAAAGGCAGGCAGAAAACCGGGGAATGACATCAGAGACGCCCAGAAGGACCAGCTTTCTAAGCCAGTGTGGCTGAAGGTGTGGAGACCAGGAGAAAGATCAAAGATGAAGACTGAGCATAGCTTTGAAACCATCATGAGAAACCTGGACACAGGACTCCGTGCTGAGCAAGTGGGACAGAAGGCAGAGACAGTGTGAGTGTAGAGGTGGAGGAGGAGAAGGCCTGGGGGAGATGGGGCAGCAATCTGAGGGCATTTCTCCAGGCTGAGAGATGTTTGTGCTGTAAGCCTGAGGGGCCCTAGCACAAGTTAGGGAGAGAGCAGAGCAGAGAAGAGGGAGGGTGTGAGGGGGCTGTCCCTGTGGGAGGGAGGGGATGGGGCTGCCAGGAGAAACAGAGACACCCAGGAAAGTCCCACCAAGGTGGCAGGGGAGATTTGTCTCCACCCAGCTGCAGAAGAGGACGAGGGTTGACAAGTCAGGATCCCTTACATCCCTTATGTAGACAGTGGCAGGATGCTGTGTGGGAGGTCAATTCACTGAGAGGAACAGAGTCATTTGGGGAGGATAAGGCAGAACCACATCCAAAAGGAACTGTTTTGAGTTGAGGAGTTGGCTTGAGCTTGGGACTTGCACTGTGGCACCGTGTGAGCAATGGGCACTTGGAGTGTGTGAGAACAAAAGCCACCCTGGTTACACAAAGGCCCTTCTAAAACTTGAAAGTTTTATCCTCCTGGAAGTTTAGCTAGTGAATGGCTTTGCAGCCCACAGGACAGTCTTTGAATGTAGCTTGCAACTCTCTGCTGTTGTCCAGACCCCAGTGCCCTCAGACACCTGGAGGGACAGAGAAGGGGCGATGCACTGAACACAGGGTGGATTGGCATCCCCCAAGCTCATGAAGCCCTGAGCTGATGTGGTTCTTCCAGTGAGATCCTACAACCCCTACACATTCAGGGTGCTGCAGATACCTCTGGAGACCACTGAGGGGTGAAAGGCCAGAAAATCTGCAGTGGGCTGTAAAAGATCAGAGGTGCGTGCACAGCACGGTGCAGACCTCCTGCACCTTCCGACTAGGCAGAGGGCAGGCCTGGTTTGCTTTGATCTTCTGCCAATGAATCACTCAGAAGTCAACTCTTCTCCTCTCTGCTCCTTGCTGAACTCAAACGCTGGTGAGTAACAGCCTGTTAACTTAGCCACATGCTCAAAACCTCAGCCCCAGTCTTCCTGTGCTCTCTGTGTCCTGCTCACAGAAAATGTCTCCCTCTGCCCCTGCCTTGGTCTTGGGTGGCAGCTCTTACAAAGTCTGTTTCACCAAGGAGGAATGGTCCGTCAGACCAGCCTTTGCTACCCTTTGTCATAAATTTCCTCCTGACCAGGTAATGGCTCATTCCAGGCAATGTGGCTTCGCTGGAGGCTTGAAGTCCGCATCCTCTCTGAGGACAGATGGGGTGGTTATTTCATGAGCACCTACAGGCAGATCATGGGTCTCTTACCCTCCCTGAACAAGCTGGAGACCGTCAGCACATCTGAGGAGAGACAAGTTCCGCACAGACAAGATGCATCACCTATAGTTGATGATATCTTGGAATACAAAATATCCTGTGCCCTACCTCAGAGAGGACACCGAGAACTGAATACCCAGAAGGGTGAAATAAGTGGACTAAACTCAGTCAGATTCTCACTCTCACGTTTGCAATGCACCAAATTCAATTCAATACACGATGAGCCAAGCAATGAGCACAGTAGGGCTGAGAGTATAAGGCCATATCTAGTTATTTGAAGGGATGCCAGGGAGGAAGGCTGAGGAGTAATGGGATAAAACTGAAGGAAAGAGCTTAGTAAGATTCAGAAAGAGGCTTAGGCACTTACGGAGAAGAGGAGCATCTGCAGTCACATTAGGCCAGAGAGGGAAGCAAACAAGGGACAGCAGACCTCCTGCTACAGACCAAGAGCTGCTTGGGATCTGGCCCCCACAGGACAGGACTCCACAGTTAAGCACATTAAGAGCATATAATGACTTCCTTGGGAGCATTTGCCATGAGCCACTGTTGGACATACAGTGTTGGAACAGACAGGCCATCAGCCGGCTCCAGTGTGACTGTTTGCATGTTTTTACTGCAGGAAACCATGGCTTGGGCACTAGGAAACAGTTTATGATACTTGTCCAGCTGTTCCTCAAGAGATACCGGTATATTTAGTACCTGCAAAGCTCTGGGTAATATTCTATGAGATATGAGTCTGTACCAGGAAAGGAAGAGGGAAATGAATCAGGCAGCTTCAACCTTGCTTCCATGACTCAGGAGCTCATTTTGCTGCCACGCTCTGACCACAGCCAACAGGCAGTTCTGCATCTGCTGAGCAGGGGAGCAGCTTCACCCGGCGGCCACTGAGCAGCTGCAGCTACAGCCCCTTCTCCTGCCAGCCCAGGGCAGGGGAGGCCAGAGGTACAAGGGCTGTGCAGGGGGGAGCGTGCTGCATCCATCAGCACCTCCGACCTGCAGGATGCCCCAGAGTTGACAAAGCTTTGCAGGGCTTTGCTCCTAGAGACTGTCTCTTGCTGCTCTCCTCTGCTGCCAGCCTGGCTGAAGAGCTCTCTAGGGGAGGTGCTGCAAGCAAGAAAGGACAAAACACTGTTTTGCAAAGAGTGCAGTGAGTCAGTCAGCTAATTCGAGGCAAGAATCTCCTCCAGAAAGGAAAGATAAGGAGGAAGCTGCTTGCTCTGTAAGGATGAGGCCAGGGAGGCTGGATGGCAGCGCCTGAAGAGCTGCGCAAGTGTCTTTGTGCTCCCTGCCTCCTGCTGCATTTTGTTGGTACGAGCTCCGGGCTGCGGCTGCGCGCTCCCGTTTGCCCGCTGAACAAGGGGTCAAGTCCTTGGGCTGTGGGAAGTCCTGGGCTTGACCCACAGGGAGTAGCCAGGGCTCTATTCAGCCAGGGATCAGACTGCAGTTTCAGAGCATTTTACCGGCTCTGATGATACCAAATTTCATTCCCACATCATTTTATGTTCAGTCTCTGCTACTCCAGCAGTGCTGGGGGGTGACGGGGTCCTGGGTCAGCCACTCTGCCTTGGTTTCCATCCAGCTTAACTGCTAACTTAACCACCGCTCAGTGCCTGTGCAATGAACGGTGAGGTGGCCCTTTCTGAGGCTTTAAATACAGCCGTGAGGATGGACGCCGGGTACCTACATATCACAACTGAGATCATTTTCTAGATGCTTGTTGCTTGGCAGCCAAAGGCTTAGAAATGTCAATTTCTAATTAAAACCATGCACCCAAAATCTACACACCCTCCCCAAAACCCAGTATTTTTATACACTGCTCTCAGCTGCAGTGGGCATGGTAATAGCTCTCAGCATGCGAACATCCAGGAACAAGCCACGTTTCTGCCAGGGAGGATGCAGGTGAGATATATGCACCAGCTAAGCAGAAGAGCATTCAATTAAAAAAATAGATGCAACCTGATAAGAAGGGAGATTGAGGATGTGACCCAGAAATAGAAATGAGGAAGGCTTCACTGGAGCACACAACAGGCGCAGCAAAGCCAGCGTGCTAATCACAAAAATGACGGCAGAGTATTGTCACTTTCCCATGTGAGATGTAAATGCCGGGGCCTGGACCTGGGGACAGGCTGCACGGAGGAGCTGACAGCCTCATTTTGCCAGGGCAGTGTCTGCAGCCAGTGCCAGCCAGGCAGCATGCCTTTCCCCTGGGTACCCGTGTCTTCTCCTGGGGCCAGGATCCTGCACTGGTGACTGGTGCTTGCTGAAAACGGGATTTCCTTGTAGGAACTAGTGTTTGCAACACCAGGAAGCTGGGTCTAAGGGCAAGCTGATATGTCCAAGGCAGCGTGGCTCTCACCCAGCCCGGTTCCTGGTTCTGCTTGGGCAGGAGATACAGTAAACCCAGACCCCTGTGGCACCAGTCCCCTGGCAGAAGCAGGAGCAGCTCCACGGTGAAGTCTAACCATGCAAAAAATCAGCCTCACTGAAAAGTACAATGAGAGAAATCACTATTTTTTAAATCCATGTCATTGGATTACAGATTTGGAGAGGTTAAAAACAATAATTGTTGGCAGTTGTATTTGCTTTCTGGTATATAAACCTTTAGAGTTTGTCTTTCTAAGCTCTCGCTACATGAGAATAATGCCAGGGGCATGGAGAGAGGAAAGGAGGGGAAAGGCGCTGAGACTCCCCCAGCAGCGCGGCTCTGGGCAATCGGGTTGTGGGAGCTAACAGATATTTGAAGCTACCGTGAAATGCCCGGTGAAGTCCTGAGCTGAGACGCTGCAGGGCGGGCAGTGGCACCAGCCCCTGCTGTGGGCAGAGCCGGCCCCGCCGCTGGGCTGCGGAGAGCACGGGTGCCTGCAGGAGCAGACTGCCTCACTGGAAAATACATTTTATTTTTGAACAAAAGTTTGAAGAACCTCTTTTTAGCATTTTCTCACAGAATAATTCTGGGTTTCTGCTTCTAACTGACATTCAATTTCAACATCTGAGCTAGGGATAAAATGAATATTTTTACAACCTGACTGAATTCAAACCAAAATGCTTAGAAATGATGAAACTGTCATCCGCGGAGCAAAGCAGAGGTGGGCAGGCATCTACAGCCGCGTTTATAGCTGTGGAGTTTTATTTGCCCGGTTCAGACTGGAGAAACCTCTCCTACCCTGGGTGCTGGCCGCCAGGCAGCCCAGCCGCAGCCCACCCCTCTCAGCCTGCCCAGCCGGGGGCTGCCCACAGGAGACTTGCTCTGGACACCAGACAGTGCACGCCCTGGGGCCGGGGCTCTTGCTATTTTGGGGATGTTTTACCATGGCAAATAGGCCTTGGTACTAGGCTAATCTTTTCCATCACGTTGCCTGCCTCCCTTCATGCTATATTCAGCTGATCTCAGAAAGCATTTGATTGGCAGGTCATACCTAACACATTTTCCTTAAACTTTTCCAGTTACCTTGTAAAAGACATTCTTGTAAAAAGGACTTTGATACCTTATTTTCCTCAGATGGAGTAAGCAGGCCTGAGATGGGGGCCAGTGTGAGGTGTTTCTTCTCATAGGTACGCCAAGAATAACACTCCTTTTTTTTTCCTGAGGGGATGAAGGGTCTTACATCGCGTATGCCGTAAAATCATCCTCTAACTAGTGAGGCAAATATGTTCAGTGGTTAACAGTGGGACCCTTTTTTCTCTCATGTGCATAACGGTCAAACCTAATTAGTTACTACAGAATAATTAAAAGCCCCTTTTCCTCGTTCAAATACACAACTGCTTTATAAATCATGTATCAGATGCATATCAGCAGAAATCTCCTTCATTGGCTCCGTCTCATTAGCAAGTGGTGGCCCGAGAGGTGAGGGTATGGCAGGTGGCGGTGACCAGGAGATGCGTGCTCCTACCCAAGCTAAGCTGCTAATGCAAATGCCCGCTGCCGGCAGTGCCGACACGGCGCAGCCCCGAGGCCGGCGAGACGTGCTGTCAGCGCCTGCATCGCGCCACGCTGGGCGGGCAGTGCCATGGCTGGTGGGCAGAGCTCAGAGCCTGGGAGGTGTTGCTGCTTCCTGCCTCCAGCATGCTCATGTGGCCGCATCCTGGGTTTGTTCCACTCTCATCCCTCAGCATCTTTTGGCCTTTCTAATATCTTCAGATCCCATCAGATGCCATCTCCAGATGCCATCTCCAGATGCCATCTCCAGATCCCACCTCCAGATCCCATTCCTGGCCAAAGTAAAGACAAAAAAAATATCAGGTTTTCCTTCCCCTTGTGCAGGGTACTTCTTTGGAAAAACGCAGCTGGGGGAAAAAACCCAGCTTTTAGCGGGAGACAAGAGAAATGCAGCTTCCAGGTAAGCGTCAGGTTTGAGTTCCCTCAAGAAAAGTAGGATTTCCAGGGACTGAGAAGCAGCAAACACAACATGTGGGATCACTGAGCTATCACAGAGCAATTAGCTTAACACCAGCGTGGAGGAAAATCTAGAAGCATTATGAGGTATTTTGTTAAATGGATGGAGAGGTGTCCCCTGACTAGAGGTGTGTGGTGCAGGGTGGGAGGGTATGGCTGGTTTGAAGGTGCAACATCAGCATCCCGTAGGCTAGGGCCTACAGTTAATTATCTAAAAAAGCCAACTATAAGCTTCATAAAAGCCTATAAAAGCTTTATAAAAGCCTAATAGAAATAGAAATAGCTGTGCTTTGTTTTTAAAATCACTTACAACACGGATCATTATTAGTCTTAATTATCTCCCTGCAGTGTGGAGATACCACGTTTTTGTTTTGTTTTGTGTTTTTTTTTTTTTTTATTTTTCAGACACAGAAAGCACACAAGGCACATTTTAGAGAGGAAATAGAAAGGCCATTGTAAAATGCAGGGAAGGCTGTGATGTCTCAGGAGCTGAAGGCCTCCCAGCTCCTTCAGTTGACACGTGGCCTGGGTGCGTAGCTCACTGCTGCCTTTCTGACCTCAGCTTCCTGGGCAGCGAAGCAGCTTTGGGTGTTCACACCCTGGAGCTCCTGCAGTTCAAGGGCCTGGAGCTGGGTGTAGCCGTAACAGCTCCCAACGGCCGTGGTGCAGCTCGGTCTCACCCCCCAGTGCAGCGTGAAGCTCGAGGCAGCTGTGCAGGTAGGGAAGCTGTGCCCTTTCCAGCAACACAGCTGGACCCCTGCAACATAAGCAGAGCCACTGTGCAAGGGTGCTGTAGATGCCAAGAATGTACAGGAATAGATGGAGACCAGAAAACTGCTTGAAAGGGAAATTCATGAGGGTGCAACAATAACAAGTGTGAAAAATACATGAATGGAAATAAATGAAATCCACAGGCAGGTTATTAAATGTCCAGAAACCAGATCTGGCTTGTGAAGTCCCTGAGCTGAAAACACTGAACCATGAATCTGATGGCTGACTCCCTGGAGCAGTTTGGGGAGGAGAAGTTAGCGAGTCTCCAGCACGCCTGGCGGGTACCTGAGGCAGATGGGAACCTGCATCGTCAGCAGCGAGCAGTTGCATGGCAGCAGCTCGGGCAGCTCCCAGTCCTGCTTGGGCCACCACCAGCGTAGTCCAGGGACATTGCCTTGTCCTGAAATGCAGAGGGACAGCCCTGCCCGTGGCTAGAGACATGTGGGACTGACTCACAGCAGGGACAGACCAGTCCCGGCACGCACTATGAGAGTTGTGCTCCCCTTTATACCAAATCCATCATTCTGAATCTTCAAAACATACAGAAACTCTTAAATCTACATTCTGCGTTCAAGGCATTGACACCAAGGAGAGACTAAAGCCAAAGGAAGAAAAGCAGATTCTTCTAAATTATCTTGCCATTTTTAGTGACATATATATTTTTTCACTGACAGCCATTTTTTCTCCTTTACTGACAATCTGTACATTTCCTGATGGCTGCTGCTATCTGTGCGGGATTGGGTGCATTAAAGGTAGCAGCTCCAGCAGAGGCCAGCATCCCTCCTGAGCCTCTTAAAGAGAAGCAGCGCCTGGCCCAAAGCCCATGCAAGCTTGCAGAGGTGCCATCGGGGTGTGGGGGGCCCCTCGGTGAGCAGCAAGGCAGGAGTGACTTGGGGACAGGCTGAGCCAAATAGCACTTTGCAGTGAGGCACCCAAGCAGGCACCATCCTTGGTGCTTGACGCGCAGCCCGCAGTCTTTTCGGTCCTCTGAGGGCACCAAGGTGACTACGCAGGACTTCCCTGGAGCTGAGGCCACCGAGCTGGGATGCAGTCGCTCTAGCTGGATGGTGTAGCTGGAGCTTGCCTGCTGCAGCCCTTCTGTGCTGCTGCAGATGGAGTCAGCAATGATCCTGCAGGCATCGTTTCATGGGCACAGAGATTGCTTCTGCCCTTCATGGGGGCAAGTGTCTGCACACTGTGACAGTGGATCCTGCAGAAACTCTCACCAGGATGGAAAATGGTCACTTCATTATTTTAGTATTATTTCAAATGCAGCGATCAGAAGTGTCTGTGCAGAGCATCCCGCTGCCCAGCAGCCCTGGGAGCCCTGCGGAGGCTTCGTACCGCTGCACTCATCTGCCTCTTCAGGAGCTCCCTGTCTCAGGCCAGGCGGAGGTGGGTTGTGGAGGCTGGGTGCTCTGGTTTGACATCTCTGCGGGGTCAGTCTGCTAGGTGCAACTGCCCAGTGGGTGTCCGTGGGAGAGAGGAGGGGGCAGAGGTAGTGCAGTCAGCCTGTCCGTCCACCCTGCTGAGGCCAGAGTGCCTGAGAGGTAAAAGGGGCTGGCTGGGCGTGTGTCCAAGAAACGCAGCACTGCCTACATGTGTGCATAACTGGGACGTTGGTGCTGTCCCCCGGACAGGTTTGTAGCGTCTTGGCACTTTCCGAACTCAGGTACCGCCAGCAAGTTCTGGCACAACCCTGCAAAACAGGAGAAAGAAATGGATGGATTCCCAGCCAAGGTAAGATGAATGGGTTATGCCTACCAGCCAGGATTACCTGCTTAGCATATATATGAAAAACCCAGTGGAATAGAAAACACCAGGCTTGCCTCCTGGTCGGGAAGGCTGGGCAGCAGGACACCCCGGCTGCCACGGGGAGCTCACTGGGAACAGCTTGGTGCAAAGCCCACCAGTGGGACTGGTGTCCTGATGGTGCTGTAGATGTTTGGACAGGAGCCAGTGGCCACAGCATTGCTCAGGGCGGGAAGAGTAATGGAGCTGCTGCTTGGGGTTGGGAGGAAACAAGTGCACAGCGATGCTGTGACATTGCAGCCTGGGAAGGAGGCTCTCTGGATCTTCATGAGCCTCCAGAGCAGCCAGGACTGAATTAATGCCATGCAGCTCACCCCAGGCTACCTGCTGCTCTTCCACAGTGCGTGGGGTGGGAAACAGGTCCTCTAACGAACAGCGTGAGGAGTGATGGACCGCACAGTTCAGCTCTGCTCCTGGGGAGCTCAGGGTGCACTCAGGATAATGCCGCAGCCTCCCGATGGAGCTGGGCTTGGCACTTGTGAATGAGGAACAGAATTAGGGCTTGAAGGGAAAGCCAGAGTCTGATCGTGACTCCCTTAGATGCTGTTTTCTCTAACGACACCATCAGTCCGTGAAGGATCCCAGCACTCCCAACAGGCTCTGGCTGTGGGAACCTGCTCCCGCACTGGGACAGGAGCCTGGGGAGGGATGCCAGCAGCACCTGCTCTGGCCTCGTGTGCCTGCCGCCCTTGCAAAGAGCATCAAGGGAGAGGAGGAAGCATCATTTTTTGGCCCCTCTGCAACAGTTGAGGGTGAGGTGGTCACAGCCCAGGCACAGTCACTGGGCTTTGTGAGTGCAAAGGGGAAGCGCCGCGCCAGGAGCCCAGAGCACGGTGTTACAGTGGTGCAGGCAGGAAGGTCTCTCCCTGCCTCATCCAGCCATGGGCAGGCAAGGGACAGCAAGATGGGCGGCAACGAGCCCTACCTACCAGTGGCTGAAACTTGGAAACTGCGTTTAGTAAGAAACTGCCACATCTTGAAACCCGCATTAATTCCAGCCCAGGGAAAAAAACTGTCCTATAAAATGAGTAATTCTGGAACAAATATAGCTTGGAAAACAAAAGGAAAAATTGTGTTTTAAAATAAAACACACAAATAAAATTTAAAATAAAAAATTCATGTCATCATTTTCCCAGGGATACAAATTATATTTCTTTACGTTTCTATCCCTCAAGATGCGTCAGCAGCAGTACTGTGTAACATGCATCAGGTACACACTGGGGCAGAGGATTCCAGCTCTTCCATTATTTTATTCACATTACTGTATTTGTTTGACATCATTCTGAACAGCTTTTATTTAGCATTGATTGAAATATCTTATTTTCTAGATCAAAGTGTTTCTTTGTGTTTTAATGAAATACTTTGACACAATAGCTTTGTGTTAGCTTAAAATCATTATTTAATATATTGAAAACTGCTGGTCCTCTAATTTGTACGCTGTGTGCTTTTCTTCCTATCTTGTTCAAAGTGTCAAAACATTTCACTACGAAACAATTCTATTAGGATATATCAGCGGCGGTTGTACACACCGTGATGTGTCTTTTGATATGATGTGTACACTGGACCACTGTATCAAAATAACAATAACAGTGATGCAAAATTGAAAATTAGAGTCTTGAAATTAAAAATAATTTTGAGTGTAATTGTTGTTTCCCAGGTGAAATTTTGAAAAATGAAAAAAATGTCAGGACTCAGCAGGATTGGGTGGTGGGTGGGTTTGAACGCTTCCTGTCTCCTATCCACCTCTGAACTTAGATTAAGAGCATTTTAGGCAAAGTGTTTGTGCAGCCCCAGTGCACCGGGACAAGAGGCTGAGCTCTCCTTGCACTCTGCAAGACCCTTCAAACAAATGACGTGGTGGCCTGCAAGTCCTTCAGCCCTGCACCATATCCAAGACTGTTGTATCAATCAGCTGCTGCTGTGTTTGGTGATCTTGGTCAACTCTGCTGGGACAGCTGATGCCCCGTGCAGGACGGCATGTGCTCCTCGCTCTCTTGGGAGTAAACCCTGCAATATACAACACGCTGCTTCTCTTAGAGAAGCCCAATGTTGGGGCAGTCGGGCACTGCAGGTAGACCATGATCTGCCCGGGAAGGGACAAGATGAAGTCCTCAGGTGCAAGGAAGTTGTTCAATGAATAGGACTTCCTCCTGTGCTCAGTTTGCCACCCCTCCATGAATTTTTCTATCCAGGTTCACCACTATTTTTACATACGCTTTGCACAAATTCCACCCTGTTTCTCTCCTTCTCTGTCCCTCATCCGTCCATTCACAAAGTGCTCTTTTCCTATAGATTTATTTCTCTGCTTGCCTTTACAACTGTATATGTCTCCTTTTTCCACTCAAGGAGTGACTAGTACATGCAATGAAACAGGCAAATGCTCTCTGCCAGTCTCCTCACTCCTCATTATGAATGCAAGAATCATCCTGTTTTCACAACAGCTTTGCAAAATGTCGCAAATACTTTCATTAAAAATGGCCTGTTTCTCTAATCACTGGGGAAAGTATAAAAAAAAAATAAAAATTTTAAGTGTGATTTGGATTGTTCTTAGCACGGAAATATCCACTTTGTGAATCTCAGAGAAAAGGCTCAATTCTAAGAACAAAAATCTCAGAAGTGGAAAAACAGTGAACCAGTGTACCAGAAATTTTGGCTCTGCAGAGCTGAGATCCTCCCTTTTTCTGCACATCTCAGCTCACGCTTCAGTATGACCTGCTTTGGAAGCATAGGAGGCAAAAGTCTTTGGCTTTATTAATCAGGGACCACATTGTCCCTCCATATAGATCACGCCAAAGGTACATCACTCACACTCCTGCAGACCGCAGAGAGGTGTGCTCTCCGCTCTTGGCGAGAGTCTTATTTATTGCACTACAGATGAACCATGAAAGGATCTTTGATGCTTTTCCACCTAGCTCCTGTACCTCTGTTTATCCAGCCATGTGCTCGCCTGGCAGTTGTCTGCCTGAATCCGTCTAGCTAGTGATCCACCTTCTTGTCAACAAACCCAGAGATCTGCTAGTCTTGCAGCCTCTTGCCTATCAAGTAACGTGAGATTGTTGTACTCTGTATATGAGCATGTGACTGAGAGACAGAGTTAATGGATAAGAACAATTTTATTATTCATCATTTTTTTTGCTACTATCGTATTGCAGGACAAGAAGACTGCAGCAGGAAGACATCTGTAAATGGTTCTGACAACCTAGAAATTAGCTGCCGGGGAGAGCCATTCTGCGCTCAGTCCGGGCTCCTTGTCTCACATACAGCTTGCTTAATTTCAGCCGCTTCAGAAGGGTTTTGTCTAGCCAGCTGCTGTACAATCAGGGCTGGACTTCGCAGGGCCAAAGTGGGAGCAGACCAGGAGAGAAGGGGTCGGCCAGCACGGGGAGGTGGGCAGGGAAGGGCAGAGCAGGAGTTCCTAGCCAGATGCACAAAGCCGTATCTTGTTTACCTGTTATATTCTGTAAAGCAAGGTTTTGGCTCATTTCTTCATTCATTTTGCATCACAGGTCAAAGGAAAATAATCCTTTCAGAGTTGCACTATACGGCAATGCCTGCCAGGGTGCAGCGAGGGCAGGCTAACATGGCTGGCAGGGCAGGGGCTTCGTCAGCGGGGGTCTGTACCACGGTACCCAAGCAAGGGAGCAGGGCAGGCATGGCAGCCAGGTTCAGCCAAGAGTTATGACCATCAGGCAAGTCGCTGGTGATGAGACAGGTCCAAGGCCAAGCCGGGAAGGCGAGTCCATAAGCCACGGTCAGGATCAGGTGTGGCGACACAGCCCAGTGACCACCCAGCAAACCCACGGCAGTGAAGCACATCAGGGCTTGAGCCAGAGAGTCAGTCCTTGGGTCACGGTCCAGGACACTGGGGCCCTGTCGGGTGCAGGCATGGCGGTGATAGGGCAGGGGGTCAGCCCTCGCTGAGCCTCCCTGCAGCGCTCTCTGGGACTGTGCTGTTCAAGGGCCCCAAAAGACAGGGGCCACCCTCAGCTGGCCTTGAGTCTTGCCAGCCAAGCCTCCTTGCGAGGGGATGCTCTCAGGACCCACCAGCGTGGACGTTGGGATGGCAAAACACGACTCACAAGCCTGGAAGAGAAGGAGGCGCTGGCACTTTCAGCTGTGTGTGACAAGCACCCAGAAAGCAATGTCCCTCTGCTTAGGGGTCAGACAACTGCTTTTGGCAGCCTTGGTGTGATGGGGCAAAGCTGCCCACCCCCCACCTGTCAACACAGGTACATAAATCAAGAAATACTCCTCCAAACAGCCTGGCTGTCCTTATGTGAGAGACCAAGAAATGTCACTCTGGTCCACACAGGTAACCCCCAGTGGCTGACATGTTACAAGGGTCCATCAGGGGAGCCAGGGAACTGCTAATGGCAGGGGGGACACCCCCTTCTCACCCCCATCCTGCCAGTTCAAGGTTTTTTTGGACTCCTACCAGGCAGGGATGGGACTCTGCAGCCCACCCAGGCTTAGCAGCCAGCACCAACCTAAGGACGAGGCATATGGGCTTGTTTAACTCCTACGGAAGACAAATATTGCCCCAATCTTTGTTAGCTAATAGTCATTTTGCTTCCAAATAACTGTTGCCTGGGAAGCATGTTGGTGATAAAAGCAATACTGGAGGAACACATGTGGAAGGAGCACTCGCAGCAGAGTGGGATACAGCTGGGCCAGGTTGGCTGCAGTGCAAGTTGCAGCTCGTCTCCCAAATGCCAGAGCTGCTTGGGGTAGGAACCAGAGTCCTCAAAGTCCATCCAACACTATTCCTTGGGGTAGGGTGCCCTTGCCATTACTTCCCCCCCACCCCGCCCCGCCATGGACTGATTCTCACATCTCTGTGTTACAAGTATGCCATGCAGGCGTAGTCTGAGGACTCTCTGACTCTTCCAGGATGGGACCCTGGTCTTCCTCAGAGCATGAGAAGAAGCAAAATTGGTGGTTTTGTCTTCCTTTGGAGTTTTCAGGAAACTTCGTGTCAAGCTGTGCTGGTAGTATTTGTGCCCCTGGGAGACCAAAGTTTGGATACGAAGGACAGAGAGATCCAAATGAAATGGAGACCGCAAACCTCATCTGGG
Organism: Fregata magnificens; assembly: GCA_013389945.1. NCBI lineage: Eukaryota > Metazoa > Chordata > Aves > Suliformes > Fregatidae > Fregata > Fregata magnificens. The sequence goes on from WAAD01003100.1 coordinate 216,965, forward strand.
ACATCTGAGGATGCCAGCACGGAAGTGGTGGAGAAGGCACATACAGGGCAGTAGGATCGTGCATGAGGGCATCAGGTGCAGTGCTGGGTCCAGGCCTGCGCCGTGCAGCGGGGGGGCGAGCAGGAACCCTCCCCGGTCTGGGAGGGGAGGACAGGGGCTCCTCCACCACTGAGCCCCAGCAGCAGCCGTGCAGATGGGGGAGATGGGCATTGCAAAGACAACTACAGAAATGTGCCACTGCCCACGTAGCCCCAAGCCTTGCCGTCCCCTCTCTCTTGCCCACTGCGTTTTTGAGGCAGTTACATTTCCAATTCTCCCCTTTCTGATAGCAGCAGCTTCTGGCAGAGCACGTGGCCACCCTGCTGCCAGGCGGCCTTGGAAGCTGACAGATACTTCATCTGAAACCGCCTCAGCAAACTGACAGCCCCTTGGTAACCACAGGGACTAATCTCAGCTCTGGTACCCCGAAATGGTGTTTGTAAGGATGCCTCGTGGTGCAGACCAGCACCTCAGGCAGTGGGTGGCAGATGCCGGCAATGCCCAGAGCCCAGGATTGCTGGCCCCAGCTCCATCCTGGCCTCTCTGACTCCTTTGCCACTGCTTAATTCAGCCCTTAGTCAAGCACCAGCCAGGAGAGGTCCAGGAAACGCAGCTTCCTCCACCAGGTCCCCCAGCCTCGCAGCCCCGAGGTCAGCCTGCCCCGCTCCGCTGGTGGGCCCAGAGCCACAGGAAACCCTTCAGCAGCAGCAGCAGAGAGCACAGCCCCCGCTGCTCAGCACAATTTGGGGCTCCTGATGGTCTGGATGACATTAGGCAACTTCCCACAGCTGCTAACTGGGCCAGATCTCCCTCCCGCTGGTATAATTGGTGTTTTCCAGTGATCTCTCAGAGCCAAGTCTGGCACCTCACTGTGTCCATCACTGTCCCAGACATGTTATTTACCGATTACAATCCTTTTCATTACTTTAGCTCATCAGTCCTGACTCTCCCTCAAACTTCTTACAGGCTGGTCGTGGTCTTTGACGGTTTCCCTTAGATCAAAAGGTCATCAATGGAGAACCTGGGCCCTGCCATGCTCTCCTGAGTGGACCATTTTCTGTGAAGCACCTCAGAGCTGAAGACAATGTCAGCGGACACCGAAGAAACCACCTCTCGTTGGAGATCCTGAATCCTTAAAAACATGTTCTCACTTTCCCTAAGGGCATCTCCTAGACACTGCAGGTACAACCAGGGTAGGAATTTATTTGGCGGCGGGGAGCTGGCAGAGGCAACAGAACATGTTTTCTTGCAGACAAAGTTACAGTATTCCTTCAGCTCTCCTTGACCTCAGCAGTGACTAGGGAAGGGAGACTGGCTTTATCTCATCCCTCTTTTTGCAAAACTGCTTCTCACGCTTCCCTGCTGCTGCCGTGGTGCACATTGCTCCTCCAGAGCACTCCTCCTGCAAGTGAAGGCTGAACCAGCTCCTTCCTCCCCACCCTGGGCAACTCCTTGCAGAGGGAGGTCACCTGTCACCCTTCACAGCTATTTCCCATCCATCACTTGGACTCAAGCGCCTGCAGACCTGTGCGCTGCTGTTTGTCAACTCTGAGCTAGTGTTGTCTCCTGTAATGACCACATCCTCTATCAGGTCAAGAGTGTCATGGCAACTCATGCTCCATGAGCCAGCTTGCATGTCTTCCTTTGGTGAGTGAATCCTAATTGGTTTGGGGTTAATTGTGTCCTTCTGGTGGCTTTCTGAGCTTTTTTCCCCCATCTCTGAATTGCTAAAAGACGTCACCTTGTACCAGTGATCCATTAGCTCTGGCAATATTGCCTCTTTAGATTTACGAGAGCCACAAACTCTTCTGTACTTGCCGTTGATTTCTGCACTTCATTCAAAGGCACCACTCAGCTGCTCAGGTTTTGTGCGGAGTGCGGAACTCCTCAATTTTCCGTAATACCCTGTGATAGTTAGCTTCCTCTGCCTGACTTAATTGAAAGTATTAAAAACATGTGCTTCAGAGCAGGCTGTTGTAAGAAATGAAGCTGCCTTCTGACAGTCTTCCCTCTCCAGTTCATCCACTACTTGCAGAGAAATGGGAAAGCACCATTTAAGCCATCCCTCCCACCCTGCCAGCTTCCCAAGAAGCTGTGCCTTGCGCAGGGGTTTTAGCAGCTCCGTGCTTGTCTTCAGGGTCTCTCTCCAGTCTGCATATTGGCCGTGGTTACCTGACATCAACCTCCTGACACCATGCTTGGTCACTACACAGCAGCCTGTCTCCTGTGAGGACCCCTGAAGTCTGCTTCTTGCTCAGCAAAGGGGAGGGATGCTTCATCCTTTGCCTAGAGATGGTGTCACCTCCCTCTGTTTTGGTCATATGGGGCAGCCCCATGCTTAGGGACCCTGTGCCCTGGGTGTCCTGGAGGTCTGCCCGCTCCAGAAGTGGCAGTGCCATACAACCAGCAGGTACCATGTGCAGGAAGGTTTAGGATGGGCTGAGGGAAGGCAACCTGGGGCGTGGTGCACCAGAAAGATGCCTTGCCAGAGCCTCTGAAGACCCACACCATATACCTGAATCCCTTCTTGCCAGCCAGGCTCCAGCCCCACAGGATGGGGGGCACAGACCAGCAAAGCCTTTGTCACCAGGCATAAATGGGAGCATGGCTGGGACCATCACCTAGAGCCTTAGTCAGGGGCTCCTCTGAGCACCACATCTAACCTCCTCCATCATTCATCTCCCTCAAAACAGCCAATCACCTCAGCTTGTGTGGCCATGGGGGGCTCTGAGGACCAAGATACCCACACTGTGGGCAGAATAATGACACAAATGCCCCATAACACAGGACTGAGGTGCTGAGGTGATCACCTAGAATCATTAAGGTTGGAAAAGACCTCTAAGATCATCAAGTCCAACCATCAACTAACACCACCATGACTCCTAAACCAGGCCCTGGAGTGCCACGTCTACACCTTTTTTGAACGCCTCCAGGGATGACGACTCCACCACCTCTCTGGGCAGCCTGTTCCAATGCCTAACCACTCTTTCGGTAAAGAAATTCTTCCTGATGTCCAATCTAAACCTCCCCTGACGCAACTTGAGGCCATTTCCTCTCGTCCTATCGCTAGTTTCTTGGGAGAAGAGTCCAACACCCGCTTCCCTACAACCTCCTTTCAGGTAGCTGTAGAGAGCGATAAGGTCTCCCCTCAGCCTCCTCTTCTCCAGACTAAACAGCCCCAGTTCTCTCAGCCGCTCCTCATAAGACTTGTTTTCTAGTCCCTTCACCAGCCTCGTTGCCCTTCTCTGGACACGCTCCAGCACCTCAGTGTCCTTCTTGTAGTGAGGGGCCCAAAACTGAACACAGTACTCGAGGTGCGGCCTCACCAGTGCCGAGTACAGGGGCACGATCACTTCCCTACTCCTGCTGGTCACACTATTCCTGATACAAGCCAGGATTGATGGAGTCCCTCCCAAAGCCTTCATATCATCCACCAGCCAAGAGCTGGGAGACTTGGAGATGCTAGTCCCCTCAGAGCCATTGCACGACATGTGACGGGAGGAGGTGATCTGAGACCTGCTCTGAGGAGATGTGCCACCATCTCACATCCTCACCTGGTGCCCTGGTGAGAGGGGGCCAAAGCAGGCTGATGCCAGGGTGGGCAGGGTACACGGCAGTTGTTGTGCTGTGACTACCTATGGACGGGTGAAGGAGCACTCAGAGCTGCCATCGCTGCATCCATTGCAGACCTACAGCCTTGCCTAGCAGTGGTTCCCCAGTCCTACCCATAGCGAGGGCAGCACGAGAGCTGACACCAACCCCAAGCTACCACAGGTGAGGCTGAACCTCCTCTGCCCATGGGTGGTTCACGCAGGACCCCAAACCCTCCCAATTTGTAGCAAGAGGCATGCCCCACCTTTTGCTTATAGAAGGTCGTAAAAATCACTAAAATTCACTAAATATTGTGAATTATTGTGATTGGTTGTCCCACTATGCATCAGAGGCCCAGGTGTTACCACCAGCATGCCACAAGCTCCCTTCCACTCTTCCTTGCCCCCAGAAGAGCAAGGGATGATGCACAGCCTGGAGCATACCTCCTTCTCCTCCTCCTCCACCTCCATCTCCTCCTCCTCCGCCTCCTCCTCCTACTCGTGCTCTTCCTCCTCCTCCTCTCAGCACTGCTGAGGAAGGAAGGTGAGGTCCTGCCAAGGCACAGCACTTGCCTCATTCTGCCATTAAAAATCAAGTCAGCCCAGTGATGAGCTGTTACTAGCGCTGAATCCTGGTGCGCTGGGATGGTGTGCGAGAGCAGAGCTTGCTGCACAGGGCACTGCATGTGTGTCCACACAAAGGAAGCAAGAGACAAGGGAAAGCACAGCACCCTGTAAGAGGTGTAAAGGTCCCAGGTGGCCTGGGGTTTTGGAGCTGTGCTGCTTTTCCGTACCTTGTTTTCTAAAGAAGAGAATCGTGGGTCCCAGTTCTGTCAGCCCCATTTTCAGGCTTCACTGGAGAGAGACGGGAGCACCACTGGCAGAAGGATCATCACCATTTTGCAGGTGGCGTAGAGGGGAGTGGTGGTCTCCGGAGGGGGAGCAGTGTTAGACTTGAATGCCCAGCTCAAAGCATAAACGCTGAGAGCAGCCACTCTCTCAATGTGTTTTAGTGTCACAAAGCCTGGAAACAAAAGCAAGTCTAACAGTCACCTCTGCTGCATCCCTTTTTGCAACTGATGCTGAGGAGCAGGTGAGCATGAGGTGTTACACTTGCAGCTGAGCCTGGATGGGAGCTGTCAGACGTACATCTGGGAGGAGAAGAGCTCTCAGGACATGGCCAGAAATTATTCCCCTTCTGTCCTTTACCTTCACAGTAAGACAAAGCTGATCTTGATCTAAATTGGAGCCTTGAGGAGTTGAGCAACCTTTAACCCGTCTCTGAAAGCTTTGGGGGTTTTCTTTTTCTTTTAAAAAAACCCCAGAAAGTGGCTGTCCCGGTAGAACACATATCCAATCTCGCTTGATTCCAGCAGGCAATTTGCTTTTGTCTAGCAAGCAGCTTGGGAAATTAAAAAGCCAGCACCAGCCGCAGACAAGAATTGATAGGAACAAGCCCAGTAATCAGAAAGGCTGGGGAGCCGTAAAGCTGGTTGCAGGAGGCCAAGCGTGTCTCTGGTGTAACATGGCTCCAGCAGGGACTGTGTGTCTTGCAGTGCTGCTGGTCACAGACACAGCCTGTCCTTGGCAAGCAGCAGGCAGAAAACGAATCTGCTCGTTTCTACTAAGGTACCCTCTTGCTCCCTGACCAAACAAAGGTGGGGTAGGATGGGGCTTCAGGGGCTAGACTGCCCTCCATCTCCATTTTCCTTGGGAAGGAGATGCTTTGAGTTGCACTTACTTTTTTACATAAATAGGGTTTTTTTGTCCAGGATATTTTGTCTCAGTCTTTGCTAAGGGACAGCGTTGCTCCTGCCCTGTACCTGGAGCTGTGGTGGCAGGGTTGCTCTGTGGTCACACTGCCACTCTGCCAGGGCCCTGCAGATGGGAGCTGATGGCTTGCGGGGGCTCCATCTGGCCATGGCACCACGCTATGCCCAGCTGATGCCTCTGGAGGGGGCTCAGCCTGAGATCTCTGGCCCAAATTGAGCCCTTGCCCACCTGCCCTTCATCCCAGCTTTCTTGACCTGGGAGAGGCAGGCAAGCAATGTGACATCCCAGCAGGGCTGGATGTTTGTGCTCCAGGGCTGGGAGCGGCTGTCTCTGGTGCAAGTGGGCAGAGCACTGCACACGGGCTGTGAGCATTTGTGGTTGTGCTACACTGCCAGCCCAGTGGCCTGAAGGATTTGAGAGGCCGGAGCAGTCCCACTGAAGTCAAAGGAAGGACAGATACATGAGCTGCATTACACATATCAGTGTCTCCAGTCACCTTCCAATGGCCATGACCCTGCTCACCCCTTCCTCTTCCCCTGTCCTGCTGGGTGTGCCAGAGCACAGTAGTAGTTGCTCCTGCAGCACTCCCAGCTCCTGCCTTCGAAGTCTTGTCGGTCCAGACAAGGCTGCAGAGAACGGAATGAATCAGTCCAGGGACTCATCCTGCTGCTCTCCTTGCTGCAACAACCAAAGGGAGATGGCAGGTAATGTGGGTCTGCAAAGGACACAGAGGAGATGGGGTAAGGTGCACTTACCATGCCCAGCAGCACCACGGTGTGCTCCTAATAGCTTGGCAGTGGACGGCATCAGGTGGCTGGAGCCAGCTAGCTTGGGAATGACGCTTAGCCTCCCAGGCAGCCCGTCTGTACAGATTTCCTGAATGATTCGGGGACAGACTTGTACACCATGCAAAACCCAGCCAGATCTAATTCGCAGATTGGGTTAGTGGAGGAGAGATAAGACAATCCACTTAGTGGTTTTGTTGAGCTGTATGCAGCTAAACCAGATTAGGGGCAGATGCTCAGCCGGTGTAAGGTGGCACAGTGCTGTGGGAGCCCATGACAAAGCACCAGCATGCTTTCTTCCCAGTAATCTCTCTAGTCTCCAGGGGCAGCGCAACGCTAGTGCAAGAGCTGTAAAGTGACATTAATACAGAGGGATGGATTAAATGGGAGATTTGGAGGTAGCATTATGCATGAATTTCTGCTTTGTCTCACTCCGGGCATCTCACACTAGCCCTTCTGCAGAGAAAGGTGATGCACAAAGTGCTCAATCCCTTTTACAAATGCTGCCTCTGACTGCTGGGTCCCTTTGGCCATGACGTTTGCCTGGGGCTGTTCACATCCCTGACTCCCACAGCCGGATGCAGCTCTGCAGCTGAGGGGTTCTTGCTCTGCACAACAAGGGGATAAGGGAAATCAGTGAGAGCCCTGAGGCAGATTCCTGAGACCTTGCAAACATAGCCTGTCTTCCCCTTCCCAAGCCTATAGAGCAAACTCAGCCCAAATTTTCTGTCACGCTGAAAAGCAAGCTCAACTGCTATGTCCCTCACCCAGCTGGCTCTTCAGCCACAGGACTCCCATGGCTTCCGATCCCTCTCACAAAGCATTTCTCAAACCTCATTTATCTACGAATTAACTAATTTCATTTCTCCCAGGAGGAGAACAGGACATAGCAAGCACTGCACTCTCTGACTGAAGGCACTGAGCACTGCCTTAGAGAAGCCCCCCATCCAGCTCTCAGACTGGTCCCTGACCTATGAAGACCCCATGAGCACCTCAGGTACCCCCATTTTCCAGTGTATTCAACCAAGAGGACCAGTTTGATCCGTTATCCAAATCTTGTAAGACTTTGCCTCTTACGGATGAAGAAACGGAGGCTGAAGGCATATTTTATCCAGGAAATGCCATGGTCTGGTGGAGCAGCCTCATGTAACAGCCATCAGACCCCGAATCTAACACTGCTTTGCTGGAGGGCTGTGGGTGCATCACTTCCCCACACGTGTTGACACCTTGATCTGCAAATCAGCAATAGGGTCATTGCACTGGGGACAGGGCAGTGCCCACTTAGTGCAGCTGTGGGAATGTGGCTTTGTAAGGTGCAGGCAGTCCTGCCTTGCTGGCTGCTCCTCAGCCCTTGGGACCTGTGAGGCTGAGCTGGTGGAGAGGGAAGAGGCACTCACTCATCAAAACAATCCACCTCTCAAACTTCTTTTTATTTTTTTTTCACAAATATTTAGTGAACAGTGCTGTTTCATCCCAGTTTTCAAACAAAATTTTTCACCTCTTTAAGACACTGCTGATTCATAGAGACAAAGGTAAAGCAGGGAATGGGACAATCCTACATCTTTTCAGTTCAATCTGTACCAAGGCTCCTTTGAAAACCTCAACATCAGCACCAAAGTCAAGTCATTTTCTTTCCACTTTTTGTCACATTTACTTGTAGCCTGAAAATAAAGGTGAAAACAAAATCCTTCCCACAGAACAGCAGCTCCCTCCTGCACACTGCGTCTGCGCAGAGCAGCATGGGGCTTGAGCCTTCGAGCTGCAGAGGGGGCTCACTCACCCCAGCACTGCCTCTCGCAGCCGTGCTCACTGCACGGGACTTGCCGAAATGGGTGCAATGTCTCCCTAAAAAGAACAAGTCACCGCATTTTTGGGAAAGAGGATGTGTAACTTCTCACACCACCACCGATCACCTTCACTGCTGTTAATATACAGCTGAGGTCTGCACTTTGTGCAGACATCGAGTCACAGGTAAGACAGGCCTAGAATAGGTGGGAATGGCGACAGCACCTTCCCAGCTTGTGCTCCGGTGCCAGTTGGGGACTATTGGGAAACACAGACTGTACCCCGTGCTGGCTGTGTTTCCCCAAAGGTCTCATGAATTTTCCTCTGGGCTCTGGGTTGTGGGTGTTTCTCCTCCTGTTCCCCTCATTGCATTCATACATGCCCAGGAGGATGGAGGCTGAAACGAGGCAGTTCTGGATAAAGAAGGAGCCAACTGGGTCACAAGGAGAGATCAGAAAGGCCCTGTCTGTGCACAAGTCCCAAACAGGTACGGAGGGCAGGGAGGCGGGGATGTCCTCGACCACCTACAGATCCCCCAGGTGAACCTGGCAAAGACATCCATCCCTCCTCCTCTTAACCCACTGTGATTCTCCCTGGAGAGGGCAGCCTCATTCCCTCTCTCTTCAGATAGGTCTAAAGACAACGATGCTGGCGAGCCCGTACCCACCAGCTGCTGGGGCTGGCTGTTGCCGGAGAGTCAGCCGGTGCAGTGCAAGGCTGTTGGCACTGCCAACCGGCTGAGCATGCAGCGCTCCCTCGCAGCAGGCACAGCCGGTGGGCGCAGGCTCCGGGCGGCACCTCTGCAGCAGGTAAGGGCAAGCAGAAAAGCAGTGCCCAAGCAAGCAACCCGGTCGGCAGCACCCGGTGGAGGCTGCTGCGGCCGCAGCCTCCCGCTCTGAGCAGGGTTTGCTCCAGTGAATGAATGAGGCAGCTGATGACTATTCAGAATTGGCAAAGCAGATCGCTTTCAGCTAAATTTGATCACAATACGGGATAAATTAAGCCACGGGATGAATGCATTTGAAATGAAGATTAAAAGAACGCACTGTACAAAGTCAGGAAAGTAGGTTTAGCCAAAATCTGACAATGTACACAAACAGATGAAAATAAAGTTCCTTTCACTGAGCAAATAATGAGGTCGGGATCAGCCTCTCACCAAGTTCCTATGGAAACATCTTTTTTTTTCCTTTTTAATTTAAAAATACAAGGGGAGGGGAGAATGCCTGGGAAACGAACGATGCTCAAAAGGTCCAAGAACAGAGGGAGGTGCTCAAGACGAGTAATATCTAGTGAGAAAAATAACCTCGCATCAGGGGAGGCCCAGGGAGGGCAGGCAGGCAGGCAGGGAGGGGAGGCTGCCGAGCCCTGAGCCCCGCCACCTGCCCAGGGAGTTGCAGGGCCGGCACAGCACTGACCCCGGCACTGTGCGGTGCTGATGCCCGGCATGTCTCCAGCTTGCAGCAGGTCCTGGGTCAGGGCACTGGGCTCTTTTGGCAGCTGGGAGAAGGGTGAGGAAGGGGAAGCATTTGGGTTTGCCATGGGAGCACAGAACTGGAGAGCTTGCAGGAGACTGAGGTGAGGAATGGAGGCTTGTGCCACATCTGCTCCTGGTTTTGGAAAGATCCAGATTAATGTGGGCCCCTAAAGCAAAGCCAGGGACAGCACAACTGCCTTGGCTTAGAGAGAAGTGGAAACAAAGGCACTGAGGCAAAACAGGGCTGTGGTCCTGCCCTGGGGAATCTGAGGTAGGGACCTGGCAGAGCAACCTGCCCAAAGGCTGGGAGAGAGCGGGCACCGGCACCGGCAGCCCAGCAGCTGGGCACCCACCCCTCAGGCACGGGCAGGGTTTCCACCACCTTTCACTGGCGGTAAGCCAGGCACTGCTGTCACCTCCAAGGGTCCCTGCAGCACCCCTGTCCCAAGGGACCTATTCCCTCTGTCCTCACGTCTCACCGTGTGTGTGCTGGCCAAGCAGGACAGGCAGGCAGCTCTCTGGGCGAGCAGCACCCCTTTGGGGATGGGTTCAGCCCCTCTGCCAGGCTGGGAACAGGAGGGGAAAAGGTCCTGCAGGGAGCAACGTGCCGGGGAGGTGAAGGACCTTGTCCAGCTTGCTGTGGTCTGGACCTGGCCTTCCCTGCCACCAGTTGGCGAGCGGCTCCAGCCTCTCACTGGCGCCAGACTGGGCACAGCAGCACGGGGCAGAGGCCGCTTGTCCCAAACCGCCCAGAGCTCGGATCCAGACACCCACCTCCCAGGGACCCCAGCGGTTCGGAAACCCGCTGGACCACCATGTATCCCCTAGCAGGTGGCCTCCTTCTCCTGCAGCCACACAGTTTGCAGGAAGAGAAAATTAAAGGGCTGTCTATCAGGCTGACACGAACAAATCTATTAGCAGCCCCTGGCAGGTGAGAGGAAAGCATTAGCATATGGAAAACGGGGGAGGAAAGGCAGCGTGTCTGGGACTGTTATGACTGAGCAGACAGGTGAAACCGGGGAGTTTATAAATAAATCCCCTGCACACTCCCCCAGCCGTACTTCTGCAAAGACTCTAATGGGCTCAGAAACCTGGTGCTCATCCCTGGGGCTGGAGAGGGCAGTGGGCTCCCACACAGGGCGGCAGGCGGACAGGGAGCGGAGTGCCGGCTCACCGAGGAGCAACCTGCATCCACCACCGCAGCACCAGCAGCAGAGGAGGAGGCGATCCCGGATGCGGAGGGGAACAGGAGCCCCATCCACGGCGCCAGGGCTCGGACAGCCACGGCAGAAGGACTGGGGGAATGGCTTTCTTCTCCCACCCCTTCTGTCCTTGGCTGAGGAGCTTGATGACTAGGGGCAACGTGATTCCCCCTCTTCCTCCTCCCGCATCCACCCAAGGGGGTGTTTACTGCAGCATCTCTGCCCTCTAATATGAAAAAGCCACCAGTGCTGGAGCCGGCGTGAGCCACACCGGGAGTGACCCCAGGGGAGCAGGGCAGAGGCAGGCAGCAGTGGGCACAGGCAAAGGCCCGTGCATTCAAGCCAGGATTTTGAGAAAGGGACTTACAAAAGCAGATGGCCACTTGCATGCCAACTGGAGTAAGGGCTGTGGGGTGCGGCCCCTCAGAAAGGCATGTGGACAGGGCAGGTGCCACTCCAACATGGGCAGGAAGGAACGCGCAGCCTCTCCTGTCAACCTGACCCCCACAGCAAGGTGGGGGGGCACAGCCCTCACCCCCTCCTTGCCTTGCTTGGAGCATCCCTGCTTTCCCTCTCACCCAACAAACCAAATTGCCAACCTGCGATTCAGTCAGAGCTACCGTGCCCAACACCAGGTTACCCCAGGGGACCTCCAGCAGCCTCCCTGAGACAGCGGTGCCCATCACATCAGTGCCAGTGAAAGAGGAACAGGTTTGCTGAAGGATTGCTGCAGGATGGGCCATACAAAGCAGACCGAGGTCTTGGTTAGGCAAACAACAGTTTACGGCAATGTCCAGTTTTAGCCCTAGAATAAACAGTGATTTGAACTCCCAGAACTGCAGCCAGCTCAGGCAAGCAAGTCTGCCGCCTTCTGCCCTAAGAGGCTGGGTTCAGTCCCTGAGAGCAAGAGACAGCAGCAGGGTCTGGTAGGAGTGCAGAGCTGTGTCACAGTCGCTGCAGTAGCATCCCATCGAAGCCCATGAGCCTCAGCAAGTATTGGCTGGTTTTACACAAAGCAACAGCCAAGATCACCAACAAATACAAGCCCTGTTCCCCTCCCCAGCAACAGAGCTAACCAGGTTTCCAAACACACAGGGACCCACAGCTCAGCACACGCAAGCTGATGCCCTAGGCATGGCTGGGTTTGCAATGCCCAGTTCGGGTGGCAAGGCTGGCAGCCTGGGCATGAATCCTGCACACAAACATCCTGGAAGGGCTCCAGGATGGCTTCTTGCCCTCCATGCATTCCCATCCCACCCCATGGCAAGACCTAGAGAGCCACGTTGCTGCCTTTGCTGAAAACCACTGCTGCATCAGGAATATTTATTTAGCTATTTTTTATTTAAAGCTCAGGTTGTGAAAACAAAATAATGGTGATTTTGCCTTTTGGAGAGGTTTTCACAGGCAAGGAGAGAGACGAGGGAGTGAAAGGAATGACCAGCTGCAAGAGATCCTCCTCCCGCTTCCCAGGCTCTTCCCTGCTTCTCCAGCTTCAAGGCTCCTACCTCAGGCCTTGGTGATCACCCTGTGCTCAGCAGATCTCACCCCTTGTTTCGTATGCCCTAAAGGAGAACTTGTCTCTGCACTTGAAATGTTAAATCAATCTCTCTAAGAGTCCCCCCCACGTGAGAGCATCTGTTTCACAGCCCGGGATTTTGGCCCAGTGCTCCGAGCAGGGGAGAAGCCCAGTGAGGTGGGAGACTTAAAATGGTGTCAGGACCAGAGACTGGCTATGGGTAAGGGACAGTGCAAGCTCATAGGGTCCAGAGGTCAGACTGGAGAGATTGCCAGCGGGCTGCCTTCCACAAGTGCAACTGCCCTACACTGTGGAACGACCTTCGCGTGGCATCCAAAGAGCTGGGCTACAGAGAAGTCCTGCTGCCCCTCCATTGCAGGGGGAGTGCAATCTGCAGGGGGATCCTTCGTATAATCCTTCGCTGTTACAGGAGAGCATGACCCCGTGTCACCTTGGGAGCAGGAAAAAACAGGTGTCCTGCTCCCCCTTCTCACTTTTTGAAATGAGGAGTCATGGATCACCTGCAGGGTTGCAGTGACACACAGGTGCTGAGTTGTCTGCTTTTGCAATTAGTGGCAGTCATTAAAATAAGTGCTACATTAATTATTGCTGGATTGCAGCTCAACCTCCAGGTCTGTCACTTGGCAAAACTCACACTTGAGTTGGCTCCGACTTCTGGGAACTTCCCAAAGCCCTTGCGTTCAGCTGGGAATGCGCAGGCACCGTGGGCACTGTCCCCAGCTGTGCTCGCTCCTCCTTGCTGGGGTCTGGCAGTGCAAAGCAGCCCCTGGAGGAGGACTAAAAGTAGACCCCCTGTCTGGGGGTACCTGCCACTTGGGCCATTTGCCACAGGCCACTGGGGGCCAGACAGCTTCTCTTCTGTCCCACCGCTGCCTCTGTCCCACCCCCGCCAAGTCCTGGGAGAGAGCCCAGTACATCACAGCTCTGATAGGAAACAAGGCCAAAAAGCATGGTGCAAATGGTGTGGGGGAACTAACCCCACAGACCTACCCGGGGCTCAGGACCAGCACGACCATCGCAAATGCCAACCCAGCATGCCCTCACAAAATCAGGGAGGCCTTGGAGAGCAGGAGGTGGTAGTGAGATGGCACAGCTGCAGAACCGCCTTCATCCAGGCTGCCAGGGGAAGGTGGTCCTGGACACAGCCTGTGCCAGGTTTCCCTACCTGTGTCCACACTGTGCTGGTCCGCCCTCCTTCCAGGCTCTAGTTAAGCCCATCCAGCTCCCCCATGACTACACTGGCTTTAGTTCACTGCATTCCCGCTTGTACCGAGATGCTCCTGCTGCCATACAGCATTGCATCGCTGACTGGGGGCCAGATTTTCTGGACGTAAACCCTTCCTACCCAAGGAGTACTGAGAACATCCCTGTATTCAGGTATTTTGCATGAGGAAAATGGTTTTGAGGAATGGCAGCTTTCGGCTCTTTCTCCAAGAAAGGGCTGGCAGTGCCCGTGGGAACTGTGAAACCAGAAGTGGAGTTTGGACAAATCCTGCACCTTCTCAGCTCTTGACCTCTTACAGAAGCAAGTCTTACAGACTGTGGCTGGTCTGTGTAACAAAAACTCTGTTCTGCTGCGATTTTTGGTCTTTTTAGTTTCACTGAATTGACAGTTATTGACAAGACTGATGCAGAGGGACCAGTTTCTTCAATGCTGCCCATAGTAACCCAACTGAAGCAGGCTGCAGCCAATGTCTGCTGTGGGCTTGTTCCTATTTCCAACTGTTGCTGTGAGACCAGGACATCAAGTCTCCTTTAAACTCTTTTCAGCCATTCCCTGCCCTCACAGGTACAGGAATAAAAAGGCCATCTTGGGACAGAGTTTCTAAGATCTTCTGCAACAAGCAGCTACTTCCTATAATCACCACCCCAAAATCAGGTACATGCTTAAAAAATAACCGTGGTTTTTGACAGAGTCATTGGAGGTCCACTACAGGTCACCTCCATCCTGAAATCATACTGGTGTAGTTTCAATGTACTTTTTCCTGATTGCCTAGCCTGGCACAGAATTCTTCCTGCATCTTTCTCAAGATGTAGATGTTTAAAAAGCTCCGCCTTACTAAAAGCCCATGAAATTTTCATGTTGCCAGTCTGCTGGGACAAGTTTAATGATGTTTAATAAAGGCTGATGGTGCCTGAACTTCACAGCAGAGTTCTTTCGCAGACTCCCTGGTGGAGGGAGCGTGGAAGAGTTCCTCCCCACTGTGTCTTCTTCACTTGACTTGTCAGCACAAAGAACAAGCTATTGTGAGCCACGTGGCATTTGTGCTTATGAGAGAGCAGAGAAAACATCATGCAGTTGTGGGTATTTTGTGTAAATGAGTCAGCATGCTCAAAATATACTTTCTAGGTATTAAAATCAAATACCATTGGGTTTTATTCTGAACCAAGATAGCCTGGGTTAGAGAGTTCAGCCAGCAAAATGCTCTTACTATCACTCAGAGAGGACATGTGGAGGTGGCTGATCCAAGCAGATGTGGGTAAGGCCAATATAACTGGACAGGACACAGAGCCAGTGTGATCTCACAACAGCCTCTGTCAGTGCATGCCTGAAAGACCAAACGATTGCACCTCCATTACAGATTTGTTCAGCACCCTTGGGACTGCCTGAGAAGAGCTTCCAGCACAGTGACGGCAGGACCCCAGTCTGAACCTTGCCTGAAGTTTTGTGCTGTAAGCCCACCTAGCCCACCCTGGAGCCAAACGCATCAACAAACTGCTTAAGTCTTTAAGAGGGGCTTAAGCCTTTAAGAGAGCCAGTTCACATCAACTCTGTGTCAAGTACCAGACTATCCATATGTAATGCTCCATAAGCACCCCAAGGTGGCTCCTAGCATATCCATAACGCTTTTGGAGACTACCCCAAACCCAGTCTGGAGGGCTGGACTGTTCTTTCGACTAATGCACGGAAGACTCCCAGTCTGATAGGATCTAAGGAGACAAGCCTTTCTGGGCACCACAAGTTTGAGATCTGAGAGCCACCAGTCTGAGATCTGAGAGCAAAATGGGTTCTCAGACCTTGCATGTTCAGGAGATTGGAAGCCACTGGAATAACAAATACCACCCAGGGCTCTGGTATGACACCAAGGTTATTATTTTCAAATTCAGATGGATCAAGCCAGATAGCAGGAGGGTGGGGAAGGGTCAAGGCAACCATTTCCCTTCCACAGCTGGAATCACAGCCCAAGCCGGGGAACAAACCCAGGACCACTGCTTTGCTTGTCAGTACCCATCAGGATGCAAACGAGCAGCAGCCAGCTTTGCGCACTTCAGGGGAGTGAACAGACTAGCAGTTAATCATGGGCACATTTCTAGTGGGCTTATCTCCTTAGAGGAAAGGTGGAAGGATGCCTGTCACACCTCAGTATAATATAGTAAGTGAATAAACAAAATATCCTAATGGAGTTACAAATCTTGAATCTAGAGTTCTTGGCTTTGAAAGATATAAATAGCAAATGCCTCTGGGCTGCAGGACCAAAAGGCATCCTTCAGAAATGCACAAGGCAAAGAACCAGCTAGACACCTCTTTGTCAAGGGCAGTCACCCCTAGGACTTTTCCATTATCTCCCAGATAGACTCTTCTCAAAGGGCATATCTCCCAGTCTCAGCCAGAGACAGACACAGGAAATTCAGCACAGAATGCTGAAAAATGATCAACCTTTCCCATGCTTCACCTGGTACCACTCGGAAGCCCAGGTCCATGATAGGGACACACACACTGGGTATGCAGAGCCAGTGCCTTTGTTACAGCAAATCTGACTTGCACACGCAGGAAGGACCCTGCCCACAGGTCTGCACTGCCATCAGCACACACCGGCTGCTCCTCCAGCCAGCAGCAGGGCTGGAGCCCACCTCCCCCTTCTCCCTGAGCTCTGGGATGTGCAGGCACTGCACTAAGGTCTGCTGCACTGGCAATTCTGTCTCTCAGATATCAGGTCAGAAATAATCTCAGCCCAGACAGCAAAACCATCATCTGCTGTGCCGCTGTGACAGGAGTAGCTCCCTGACTCCAGGGGGCCAAGTTCACCCCTGCAGCAGCACCAGCATGCCTCCAGCATGGCACCCACAGGCGTGACTGTGGACCCGCGTGGCTCTTGTGGTCCTTTGGAGCCTCTCCTGGGGCAGGAGCTGGCAGCATCAATCCAAGCCTTGCACTTCTATTCAGAGATCTGAAAGGGGGCCTTCAGACACTATTCAAGACCACTGGGAGCTACAGGTCCACCCTGTCCTACATTCAGAGGCACAGCACCATCTGGTTATTTTGGGTTGACCACCTGCCTCCTCTCTTCAGTAATAGCATCTCTTTGCCAAGAGATTGCAATGGAAGGGCTGCAGGTAGAAGGCACCCAGCCAACATCTCGGTGGAGCAGTGTGCTCGGTGCCCAGGCCAGTGCTGCCCTTGGCCTCCTGTCCCTCCACCTCTGGCTCAGCCCCACCTGCATGCTGCGGCACCCCTGAGAAAAGGATGGTCCCCAGACCTGGGGCAGCAGCTTGTCCTCTCCTGGGGGCACCAGGAACTCCAGCCAGAGAGCTAGATCCTGGCAGCACATAGCAGTGCAAAGAAACAGAAGAGTCATCAGCAGCTTGGACAACCCTGGGCACTGCACAGACACGGTGCTGGCCAGGACATCAGGATTATCTTTCTCCATTAACTGAAAGCACTATGGGAGTGCTGGCATCCACCTGGAAAGCCATCAGGGACAGGCAGGAGGAAACTTTTCATCAAGAAGGGCTGCCGCTGCTCAGCATTTGCTTCTGGAGGCTTTGCCTTAGACTCCTGTTTCCCCTTGAGATAACAAGCCTGTTTATATTCAATATCTTTATGCTTGGAAGGAGGGCAGAGGACTTTCAGGCTTGGACTGCTCCCAAGGAAGTTCATTTGCACACTTCGCCTTGGCTTGGTCGGGCTGGAGCGGTGACAGGCTGGACTGCAGAGGGCTTAAGGCACTCAGAGGACAACGTCTAGCTGCAATGAAAGGAGCAGAAAGGTGCAACAAAATGGACTCAGGCCATCCTGATGTGGATGACCCCTTCCAGTCAGCACCCTTGGGTCCCACTCTGGCACCCTGCAAGAACACTCAAGCATGCCCACCTGACACTGGTCTGCAAGACATCAACTCTACAAACACTCACTGGCATGCTGGTTCCCCCAGTAACTCACACCACAGAGGCATAAAGCTGTCAGTAGCACTGGAAGTGCCAGGAGGAGCAGGCAAGCCCGGTGGTGAGCAAGAGGAAGATTTCCTGCTCATGTGGAAACAAACTTCCACCCGCAGTGGCTGACGCTGGGCCAGGAGTGACTGCAAGCCCAATGACTCGAGTCCCATTGCTCTGGAGACACCCATGCAGGACTGGGCATCTCTCCTGCAAGGTGGGCAGCAGGACTTCAGCAGGGCGTGAAGGGACAGCCGGCAGTGTGGCTGAAGGAGAGGGTGTAGGAGACATGCGTTGCAAAGAAGCCTGCTCCAGAGCAGTGGTGGCACAGCTGGATCCCAGCTCCAGCCCTCTGGCCACCAGCCCAGTGCCGCCCTGCCTGGGCACTGAGGTGGCATTCGAGCAGGGCACCAACTTGCACCTTTGCCACTGCCCAGCCCACCCGAGGGGCACACATGTCATTGCTGGCGCTGTGTCCCCACGGGGCAGCCCTCAGCACCTGCAGGTAGTGCCTCTGCAAAGCTGCTGTCACCAAGCACCATGGCACAGCCGCACAGGGCTGCGATTGCTGCGTGGGGAGGGAAGGGTGACCTTGTCCTATATTTTAAAGGCCACTTTTCATCTACAAAAAGCAGCCAAATGAGGGCAGCAGCAGGGAGGAGGAGAGATGAGCAATGCAATGCGGCCGTGAGGCAGAGAGGCAATGCCTCCGTGCCCAGCAGCGCTCTCACCTCCTCCCCGGCACAGCAGGTGGCTAGAAAGGGGGTGCCCTGCTGACCCCATCTCTGCTCCCCCTCCTGTCCTGCCCTGCTCCGTGACAGCAAGGGATGTGTGGGGAACGGGAGTTGTGGGGTGCAGGGAGAAGGGCAGCAGGGCTGTGCTCAAAGACGCAGAGCAGAGGTGTTTGAGCCTAGGCTCTGAGTCAGGGTCCCTGAGTTGCTTCAGTCAGGGATCAGTGCAGCCCCTCCGGCACCCCAGAACGCCCTGCCAGACCGCCAGCAGCCACAGCCCCCCCAGGTCCTGTGCCAGTCTGCCAGCCCTGCGCTGTGTCTCTGACACCTAGGGAGTTTCAAACACCACCAGAAATGTGAACCAGGACCCCAGCATATCCCATACATGTCCTGCACGTGGCAGTCCCTATTTTCTCAACGAAAGGTAAGAATTCTTTGCAAGATTACCAAGTTGGACCATCACAGTCCAAATGTGTCCTCCACCCTGGTTCAAAACATCAGGAGATAAATGGAGAAACCCAAGTGCATGGTCAGCTTTGCCAGGGAAACACAAACCTGACTGCAACACACAGACACCTCCCCACTCACTTCCCAAGGGTCCTCCAGGGACGTCTCCTGTCGCCATGAGCAGCACAAGCCCCAGGGAAGGGGCTGGACTTTGGCTGTGGCTGTCCAGGACCTGGAGAGGAGGAGTCCCGACTGTCTCATCTGCTGGCGCAGAGCTGGGGAAGGAGAGCTCCTCCAAGCATCTGGTGGGGCTGCAGCTGTAGGATTTCACTCCAGGCTCTGGAAAGCACTTCAAAGATATTCTTAAGCATTTTGCTGCTTCAGAGCTTTAATGATAGCGCATCACTTGGTTGGCAGGAGCTGAGAGCTTCCCTCCTCACTAGCGACCGAGCATTAGCAGAAGAAAGGAAGGCTGCATCATGGGTTGATGCTCTCCATTCAGTCTCCCATTTTCTGGGAGGAATGATTGCTCGAGTGCAGCCATTAAAGAAGGTGGCAGTTCCTGCATTCCAACCCCAAAAGTGGAAGGCTTACTCAGGTTTAAACAATTCAAGAGTTTCTACAAAAAAAGGCCAAGGTGTCTGCAGAGAGGAAAGTACAGGGAAGGTCAGAGCAGGAGTGCTGCAGGGACACGACTGCTTCACCTTTAATCCCTCTGACAGAGGCAAAACGTTGCTCTGCGCACAGAGACCTGCTAATGCCCAACCTCATGCACTGCAGAGCCCTCCCTGTGCCTTCCTACCAGCTTATGTGCAGGTACGTAAATATGTTGGAATAGGCATCTGAGCATCAGTTGGGGCTGGCCTCCTGCCTTCTTGGTGTGAGGGCAGGCTGGAAGGATGCTGGTGCATTATCCTTCCCTCAATCCCTCCCTCCCATCCACCTCCTTCCACACTGCCAATCTCTCCTAAACTTTGATCGTGCCACAACTTGAGACGCCTTCTCCCAGGCTGCTGGGAGCCCATGAGCATGAGGGAGCCAGAACTGGGGGAACGTTTCCAAAACACCAGGGTGCTGCTCAACAGGCAGAGGCAGGGAGGTCAGCTTATGAGCCTGTGGCTATTCAGTGGACCAGGCTCCCTAGAGATGCTCTCAGAGAAGTTCTCAGATGTTTTTGCTTCCAGAAGTGGCCACAATTTGAAGCAATTTCCAAAAGGGTATTGTCCCCTTGGTGGCACAGCCACCGGCTCTGGGGTCAGACCTGGGCTCTACTTTCTTGGAACCAGCTCCGTTGCGATGGACTCGGGGCAGCAACCCATGAAGCTCTGAATGGAACTGAATGTGGGAATGGAGGTTCACTACAGCAGACATCAACCTACTCCTAGTGCCACAGCATTGACTCATATACTGTATTGTGCCAGCTGAGACAATTTGAATGGTGACTATAAAGTTATATACAGCTGCTATGCAGTAGCAGGGTGGAAAAGAGGCATCAGGATAAGCTGGGCCCAACATGGAGGGGGGAAAAACAAAAAAAAAAAAGAAACTTAGTCACAAATCCACTTCTGTGAAAATCTACCCTGCGTCTGGAAGGAAGGGTAGGGCAAAGAGTCCTGAGGCTGTGCTGAGCTTCAGAGGTACAGGACAAGCTCCTGTACGGCCCTGGAGAGCAGCAAGGAGCTGTTAAAAGCTGCCTTTCATCGCCTCACCCGGCGCTGAAGGAGGAGCTGGGAACCCGAGCGAGCGTGAGACAGAAGCAGGAAGGCCCGCTGCTGCTGGTGGAAAAATGAGACCTCCACACAGCTGCAGGAGCAGTCTTGTTGCTGGCTGTTTTTACAAGGGGTTAGGCTAGGTTGATAATTAATATTAATGTCTTGGTAAATTATGCATATTATGCATTTGCATAAAGCATCCCCCAGTGATGCTTCCTGCACTGTTAGCCAGCCTCTCCCTGAGCACCAGCAGCCTGCTCACAGAATCGGTGGCTGCATGTCGAGATGTTTTATTCTTTTAAGAAAACAAAATTCAAAGCAAAAATGAAAACAGTCTGGCATGAGGAGCTGACCCCTTCCTGCCTACAGAGAGCAGACTTCACACAAGAGGGGCAAACCAACACCGTCACCTTCTTGCACGTGTGACAGAATAGCCAAAGGTAGGATCCCTCTACCAGGCGGAGGGTAAAGGAGAAAGGGCCGTCTTCTGCCCACCCATCCTCTCCCTAGGATGGATAGATCCACAGCCCTAAGCTAGAGGCAACAATCCTATTGCAGCCTAGATCTAGTCTTCCCTATCTCCTCCCCACATCTCTCTCTCTAGTTCTTTTCTCACGGATGCTTGGCTCCTTGAATTCTGCTCCTGTCTCTTGTTACTGCTTGTATGAGCCCAAATTGTATCATCATATCATTATCAAGCCATGCACCTGATTTTCTGGTACACTGTGTCCTCATCAGGAGGCACCTCCTTGCAGCCCAGTGCTTCATTTGGTACAAGTCAGACAAATTGTGTTGCAATGAGCAAAGCAAAACTAACTCTTATCTGTCATCTGCCACATGCTTTCCAACACCCTGCACAGCACCACGCATGTGTGCAGACAAGTGCCTGGACTGGCCACTTCGAGCCTTCACTCTCAAGCCACAAACACAGATTTACTGCAGTTAGCAGCTCTGGGCGAGCTGCCAGGGGTTGCTTCTCTGCTGCGTGTCCCACACACCACCGCAGAGCCTCATCCCAAACTACCAGGGCTGTGCTCCTGAGCTTGCTGAGCAGCTGGGAGCAGCAAAGGGAACTCTGTTCCTTCCCCTTTCCATCATCACTGTGACTGTGTCCCTGAGGGACACCTGTGAGGGACCAGAACCAGGACACGCTATATGGAGAGCAGAACGCTGCAGGGGCACGCTGTTGGCCCTCTGACCACATCAGGGCCCTGGAGCTCCCTCCTTGCTTGACCTGCAACAAGGATGGAGGCAAAGACAGAAAGGACTTCACTGTTGAGGAGCAGCCGCCTCTCATGGGCTGTGTCAGCACTGAGTGGGGAGGGACCATGCCAAGAGCCACAGCTCGTCCTCCGCCACTGACCCCAAATCCCCAAGTGCCACACTTTGAGCACAAGCCCTTCACCCACGAGTTGGTCTCCAACCTCAGCGCCATGTTTCCAGATGCTTCACGCAGTTGTCTGTGGCAAAGGATACCAAGAGATGATTAAGAAGCAGAAAATGCAAAGAGGAAAGACAAGACATTGTGTGAGACTGAGGCATCTAGAAGAACCTGCTTAGTCCATAGCAGACAAGCCACCTTTGAGAAACAGCCCTCCTGTTCCACCAGCTCCCATGAGCACACCTACTTGGGAGGGACAAGGACTCATCACTGTCACCTCCAAACCCCACAGACTCCTCTCCACCAGGGCCCACAGCATGGAAATGAGACAGAGGTTACATTCTCCCTGGCCAGCCACATTTGGGATGTTTCCTCAGGCAGACGTTGCAGATATTTGCCCAATTCTCTTTCAAATATCTTTTCACAGTCCTGGTCTTCACAACACCCTGTGAGAAACCACTTCACAAGCAAATCAGGTGCTGGGTGGAAGGATGCTTTCAAGGTCATCAGGCACTTCCCAGCAACTCTATGGAAGCTGCCGCAGGTCCCACCTCTCCTCCACAGCTCTCTGGTTTCTCAGAGAGGGTGTTCAGTGGTGGCTGTTGTACCTGAGACACAAGCACACCCCCACCATCCCCAAACATCATCCCATCACCACCCACAGCCCCACCACAGCCCTGTCACTGCAGAGCAGGTGCATGGACACTGGCACCCATTGGGTCCCCTGGGATCACAAGGATGTGCTGGCTGAGCGGGAGACAGACATACTGACAGCACAGAGTGAAGGGGAAGCATCGGCAGGGCCATGTGAGTTGAATGGCCAGGTGCAGTCATGAGAGCTCCCAGAGGACCACTGTCACCCAGGGCTGAAATCCTCCAAGCACCGAGGTCTCTTGAAGGCCCCATGGAGGTCAGCTGTCCCAGCTGTCCAGCCCTAGCAGCCCAGCACAGGGATAAGAGGGGCAGAGAGCCCTGGTCTTGCCCCACAGTGGAAAGGCCAGTGGAGCACCCCCAACAGCAGGCTCAGACAGCCCTGCCCACAGTCACTGGAAAGGAAGGGATGAGTCAGTGCATGAAGGCCACTCATGCATGGTGTAGGTGGAGCAGAGCAGCAATTTCTTCCCCAGGAGATCATATTCTTTGCAGAAGTCCTTTTCATTTATTTCTTCTTACGGAGCACAGCAATCAGCTGCTCCTCAACTCCTCCGCACCTGGGGCTGCTACACGTGGGAAGGGGACACTCGCCGTTCCTCCCGCTGTGCCAGGCGGGCAGGCACAGACGGCAGCACAACACGCAGCCAGGGCCGGGAGCTCCTCCCGGGACCTACGTCACACTGAGTGGTCAGGGCTTGACCACCCAGCCTCACCCCTCAGCCACAAGCTGCTCCAATCTGCACCCCCAAGGCCACCACAGTACTAAGTGTACGTGGGTGCCCTCACCATGCCTGTGCTGCGTATCTCGGCACTATCAACCACCGCACTGTCTGCCACAGCTGGGGCCTGGGGGACTTTCCTACCCAGCAAAAGGGTGATTCAACCAACGGAAGGGCATAGGGAAGCATTGATGCCTCCCATATGCTAAGAGGAGGTGCTCACTGCATGGAAGACTGCACGCCTCAGACCCAGCACAGCCATCAGCCTGCAGGACAGATGGAGTGTTCTTCCTTTTGCATCCATCTCCTCCGCAGTACATAGTGGAGTTCAGGACAATACCGAGGTGCCTGGTGCTGGCCCTCGGGCAGGTCGCTCCTTACACACGTGTTACTCTCCAGCCAGGCAGCTCAGGAGCACATCAAGCTGCAGGGGCTGGAAGAGGGACGTTGCTGCAGCTCCGTCCTAGCCCTGGGCAAGGCTGCACACACAGCAGCACAGGTTCCCAGCCACCCCTCATCCTGCTGTCCTTCAGGGGGAAATCCTGCTACTTGAAGTCATCTTCCCACCAGCACATTTCCAACCCTTGTCAAGCAGTGACTGTCAGATGCAGGCTGGGTCACTCGCTGTAGAACTGGGACCTGCCATGGACACCCATGCATCTCCATCCCTGCTGTGAGCTGCAGAGACCTTTCCCTGGGTCTGGCCCCCGCTGAGGTCCCCCCAGGGAAGTCCTGCTGCCGGGGCCCTGCCAGAGGCACAGGCGCCAGCACTGCCAGCTGTCCCCTGCTGCCAGGGACGGTGCCCATCGCCGGGGTGTGCTGCCATCTGCCTGCACTTCTCCGCAGCGAGCGGGCCGGCAGCCTGCCTGCACAGCCATGCACCGGCCGAGCAGCCAAGGAGCACTCGCAGCCCTGGGGTTGAGCTCTTCACTGCTTGGACCCCTGGCCCAGCACATCACAGGGAGGAAGAGCTGCAGGGAGTGGGTGTGTGGGTGTGTGTGTGCGTGTGCAGAGGTCTTCTTCCTCCGTCCCATCTCGCCAGCCCTCCAGCTCTGTCAGATTTCGCTGTCCGTCCTCATCATACCAGACACAACCTGTCTTGCTTCCCCCAAATCACATGGTCAGGTATCCATCCTACTTGCAGCACCCCTCACCTTATTCAAATGTCTCCCAAAACAGCGTTCCTAGTGTCTTCCTGCCAAATCCAAGCAAGCATTCACATTTCCATCTCCTAAAACCCACTACTGACTCACCTCTGATGACACAGGCCACCATCCACACAGGGGAAGGTCTTCAGAGCAAACCACTGCTCTCCTCCCTAAATCTGCAGGGCTTCAACCAACACAGTGCTCTCATGGAGATCCCACCGTGCGTTTTCTTGGATCCAGCAGGGCTGCTGGTGCCGCACCGGGATTCCAAAGCTGGGAGGGAACAGGATACTTCCAGCAGTGTCTCAGCCCAGCCGGTGGCTCCTCCAGTCCTCAGCCCCACGCACCTTGCCTGACCAGCAGCCTGTTCAGCATCTCCACACCTTCTTCACACCTTCAATGAGCCACGTCTTGCCAGATCTAACTGGTACCCTCATCACTAGCAAGCCAGCTCAGGCACAGCCTCCATTCCTGCCTTTGATCCTGCTGGTTCTTCAGCACAAAGAGCTCTTCCACCGTACGCTGTGTCATTGTAGGACCAGCCCCACCATCCTGGGCACTTCGTTTACACAGCTAGTGTCCAGTCATACAGGACAGGTTCCTGTCGAATCTCACTTTACAGGTCTGGACAGCCACCACATCAAGCAGGGGCCAGCTCACAGCCAGAGGTGCAGGCAGCCAGTGGTCGAGGGCAGGTGTCTCAGGCACTCATCCACCCACTCAGCCCCATTCCCTTTAGGAAGCAACCTGGTCAGGGAGGCATGAAAGGCTTGCAGAGCTCTCCTCCACTGCATTTTCCCATCGAGTCACAGTAGAATCAGGAGAGGCCAGGATAAGTAGCAGAGGGGAA
Source organism: Fregata magnificens (assembly GCA_013389945.1). NCBI lineage: Eukaryota > Metazoa > Chordata > Aves > Suliformes > Fregatidae > Fregata > Fregata magnificens. The sequence continues at coordinate 241,946 of WAAD01003100.1, forward strand.
ACTCAGTGGGGTGGGGAGGAGGAGAAACAGCTTTGAAACCCAGGGCCCAGACACAGGACTATTGGTGAATAGCAGCCATCAGGCAGCAGCTGAGCAGGAGATCCTGTTCCTTGGCTCTTCCTTCACCTCCACTAACTGCAGAACATGCTTAGATGCTGCTAGCTTAATGTCATAGGCACAAGCCTTTGACATGGGCACCACAGTCAAGGCTGTGCGGGTCCTGCTCCAGCAGCCAAGTTGGATGCAGCAACCCTCTGCTCACATGCCAAACAAACAGATTTCATTGCCTTGCAACAGTGCTTTGATTACCAAGACATCCTCAGGACATCCCACGCCTCAGTCTCACTTGCTCCTTACTCCATGGAGCACTCCACACCTGCTTTGCACCAGTGCACACTCAGCATGTTTAGAGTGCATTCAGAGGACGGAGGGCTGGCTCAGACTCAGAGCCCTTTCCTAGGCACCTCCTCTCTTCAGCACCTCCCATCCTTCACTGCAAGAGCAGAAACAACACAGCCTTGAGGCCTCCCATCACCCACCAAGTGACAAGAGGGAGAGAGAAGGTTTTGAGGGGCATTGACAGTAATCAGGGGAAGAAGCAGAGCTGTTACTTGAGGGCCCAAACCCACCCAGCTGCTTGGTAACTTCAGCTGTGTGATGCACACGCTGGTAGCTCAGCTCCGGGTGCATCCACACACCTATGACTTTGTGTACACAAGCTGGTCAGCCAGCTCTGATGGACCCTACCTGGTGGCACTGGTAAAGCCAGCCGAAAGATGCTTTTACTGAGTGGTGACCTGAGAGGAACACGGAAAAAAAAAATCATTTTACTGCTAGCACAAGACAAAAACTGCTGTTTCCTTTCAGTACTGAAGCATGGGAAGACTGATAGAGTTAAGTCACATTAGAATTGGACTAGGACCCGTGACAAGACAAGACAAGTTGTCTGGTCTTTTGAAGCAGCAATAAATGTTTTGTCACTGAAGAAGCAAAGGAAGAGGGAGAAAAAATTGTAAATCAAAGGTAACATTTTCTTCAGGAGTTTAAAAGAATCTTTGCAGGGAACGGTGGATAATAAGGAAGGTGGAACATCTTCTTGCTGATGCAGGAGAGCTCTTGACCTGCCTGCTTCTGCTGAGGAATAAAGTGAATGAGAGCCCCAGAAGGAACATTAGATCACGCTGGTTATTGGTCTTGTTAAGAAAATAAGTCCATTAAATGAACACACTTGGGCAGTGTGAACTTCCAGCAACAATGAACATGCACAGCCCTCCCCTGTGAACTCTTGCTAATGAAATAAAGCCATTAGAGGCCCCGAGTGACCACACACCACAGCTGGGTGATGTCTTTAACAGGTCCCTGCTGGATTGCACATGGAACGTCTCTCAGAAGCCTGTAAAGCTCACAGCAACGATCAGCAGACTCTCGAGTGATGCTTTTTAAATCCTGAAGTGGCTGTTTGAAAAACAAAACAAAAATACCACCAGACAAGAGGCCGTGCTTAGCACAAATGGAAGAATTGAGCCTATGGGGCCACCCAGCACTTCTGCCTGAATCGTCTCCTCTCCTCAGTTGCTGCGAGGTCTGCCAGCTCATCCCTGCTCCATCACCTCCTGCCCAGAAAACAGGAATTCACTTCAGCAAGATTTGTGAATCTCACAGATGCGGTCAGACGTGCATGGTGCGAACAGGCGGTCCTGCGGCAGGAGCCGGGCTGTACTCTGCGTCACTGCCCTGCTCTGGGCCAACTAACCCCAGGTCTCCCTGGAGAGAGCCATCCCCATCGGCAGAGCAGCTGACTGCGACCCAGCTCAGGGTCCCCTCAGTGCACACGTGGGTTCAGGTCACCTGCCATTTAACCTGTTTGAGCAGCTCACAGCAGTGTGAAGGGCACAAGAACTTACACAGAGAAGGAAGCAGCAGCACTGAACGAATACTTATTAATGTAGCTACATAAAATCCTCCAGCAACCCTTATTAAAAGAACAATTCGCCTTCCTGTTCCTGGCAACAGTTGACCTCTGCTTGAAGGGAACAACTGTCCCTGAAGTGGAGGTTATTGCAGAACTACATGGTGCAAAGCTTGTTTTGTTGCTCCCTGGAGTAGGCAACACTGGGTGCTGGAGCAGCCAGCCCTTTTCCGGACCAACGCGTGACTGCAGGGCCTCAGCACGCATCTGAAGCATTGCTTTCCCAGCTGGGACCTCCAGTACAGACTCAGGATACGACACCAGCATTCAGTGATGAGGCAGCACTCCCAGGGATAACTGCCTGCTATAAACTACTCCTTGGACTGACTGGAGTAAGGCTTCCTCCAGCTAGCTGCATTAGCCAGGCATGAATATTCACTGCTGCTGAGTACTTAAAACATAAGGATGGATCAGGAAAATAAAGTTGTTCATGTAGTACGCATGCAGAAATTACAAAATCCAATGCCAAACCTGTGAAGATGGAGCCACCCAGAGGTCCTTTCTCCTTCACTGAAAACCCCTTCTCTGCAAAGGAGCAGCTTTCTCGAGCCAAACAAATTTTAACGGTAAAGTTTGTTTTAAAACACATGATGAAGCCTGTGCTCCTGCCAGTGATGCTCTCCTCACAGGAACCTTCAAAGAAAAGGCAGAGCAAGTGGCCCCTCCCTCCCAGGACACAAGTAAAGATTTTTTTTGAGGGAAGCTGTAAAAACTCACATCATTAACAGGACTGTTCCTGGGACATTAACTCACACACTTCTTGCCAGTTCAGTAAAGTTACGAGCAACTTTCAGGGTAAGGGAAGAGTCCCAAAGGTAACTTATGCCACTGCTAACCTTCCAGCTACAGAATTAGCTTGCGGTACCCAACACAGGCTCCTGAAAAACAATTAACAGGAAGTCCCTCTGTTTAAACAAAGATAGCTTCATCAAAAAAAAAAAAAAAAAAAAAAAAAAGAAGAAGAAGAAGGAAACCCACAGGATGAAACAGGTCAGATTCTCAAGGAAATTCATGCCCCTTGGAGATCGTTTCCCAACAGACATGGCCACCTCTTTGCTTGCTCAAGTGCAAGAAGAATCCCAAATTCTGTCCAGTCAAAAGAAACAGCTCTTGTTTCATGCAACACTCGATACCTCCAAAGCAAGGACAAAACCGTGCCTACTTCAGTGCTGAGAGGGAATGTCTTTTCCAAACCTAGCTTTTTCAATAATAACATTGAAAAGCCTCCTGTGAGACCACAGCTAGCCCTGGGTTAAGCCTTCCTGGATGCCACCTGCTCTTCCTCACACTTCCAGCTGCTCCCCAGCTGAGGCAGAAATCAAGGATTTTTGAATATAAAACAATGACCATTTCCTTTTTTTAGAAGTACCTTTAAACTTGAAACTTGCCATCTGTATTAGGGTTTAAATTTACTGTAATGTATAAAAATCATAGTGATTCCTTTATGCTGCCCTCTCATCCTAATGAATTCAGGAACAGTGATCAGAGCTGGGGAGGAGAAGCAACTTTTGCTTTTAAAACTCAGCTTCTTCCGAAATAAATCAAATGTGGCTAAACCTGCCTTTGGGAAGAAAAAACCCCTAACTCTCCTTCTGGTGAGTCCTGCACATGCCCCAGGCAAACACCGGCCCCCAACCTCCAGGCCAACCCAGGGGCTTTGAGCAGCTCCAGTGGCCAGCGCAGCCGAGTGCCGCTCTCCCTTCTGGTCCCTGCCCGTCATCTCCCCACTCACTGCTCAACGCCTGCGTTTTTCACCACTCCTCCTTTACAAATACCAGTTGATTTCCCGAACTATTTAGTGACTATGGTGGGAAGAGACATAATTTTTACAGGCAAAGAGACAATAAGTAAATTGCAAAGGGACACTGCAGGAGCGCTCCTGGCTGCTGGCACCTTTCTCTTACCAGGCCAGCCTTGCATGGCTGTGACAGTGACTGAGCTGCAAACTCCCTCGCAGAGGGGGAAAACATTCAAGTGTTATGGCTTCAGGGATTTGAAGTCTGGGAAACTTCTCTGCACTTCAGCTATCATCCCATTTGTTCCCATGCAGGACATGGGAGCTACCACCCGCCAGCCAGGCCACTGGCACAGCCCTCCTGATGGCTGCACAAGATGAGAAGTTAACCCTCTCGTTGTTTCCTTCTCCCTCTCACTTCTTGCCTGCCCGACGTTGAGACCTGGCAGGGGCTGCCTCAGCTCGCAACCATGCCACAATAAGCACGAACACAGCCTTTTTGTTTCAAATCCGTGGAGCCCCTCAAGCTGAGACGGACAAGCACCGCTGGAGCATGAGCTCAGCTCTGCTGGAAGCGGGCAAGGTGCAGACCTGGCACCTCACTGGCCAGGCTGCAGCTGCGCAACCCATTTCTGCTGCACCCGGACAGCAGCTCCTTCCTCATGAAAACACAAAGCCCTCCAAGCAAGCTGAAACACACCCACCGAGGCGGGTGGGGCATCGAGGTGGACCAACACATCCAAAGCAGCGGCTCTGACAGTCTGTGTATATGGATTTTTCCTCCTATTGATTAACCCATTTGGAGTTTGTTTATTTGTAGTAAGGCTGCCTTGCAGCTCATTTACGCTCTCTTAATGAGGCCCCTGCAGAGTCAATGCCTCCTGTGCATTAATTACAGGCTCCAGCACAGCCCATGCTTTAAGGAGCATCTTCCCACCCACGCTCCAGCTCTACTCTGTGGTTTGTACAACACTTGCCTCCATGCGACAGGCTCCTGGACTGCCAAATCCCAGCTGTGGTGCCCAGCAGACTGCAGCCCCACCGCCCGCAGCAGGACAGGAGGTGCACATTCTCGGAGGGGGAGCAGAAATAGCTATGAAATAGCTGACCACATTGGGAAGGAATGACCATTCACAGCACATCCCTTTTATAGTAACAGGTCTGCAGAATAAGCTGCTGTCGTAGCTTCGTTGGACAATGAACAGCAATATCAGGGGAAGATTATTTCCTTTTTCAGAGAAAGGGATCAAGATGTTCCATTTCATCTTTTCCATATTCCAGGAGCTCAGTGCCAGCCGCTCCATCTGCAGCAGCTGGCATAGTCTATGTCCAGCTGTCGAAGCAGCAGCAGAAATAAACGTTGCTCCAAGCAAAGGTGGTATATGTCTAAGAGACCCTGAAAAATCTCTCACTGCTGTTAGTTGTTACAGGCGCAAATGGGTATCTATCATTTGTTATTTCTGGATTAGAAAAATAAGGGTAGAATACTAACAAACACTAGAAAAGCCTAATAAAAATAGAAAGAGACTTGAACGGAAACAAGATGCACACAGAAAGGCTAGGGTTACCGTAAGAAAACATTGAGCAGATAACCAAAAATTCAACTTACCGTTAAGCAGTAAAAGTGAAAGCACCGAGGAAGAGTTCCTGGTTCAAATAATAATTAACCTTGAGCTCACTTCAGATTTAAAACCACAGCAGTAGCAAGCTACACAGAGTCACCGACTGCTTTCTACAGCTTCCCCACCTGCTCCCTTTCCTCTTTAGTTTGCATTTAGAGGACAAGACGTGTGGGAAAAGAACACCTCTATGCATCTGGGTAGCATCTAACACTGTATGAACTTGGCGCTGTTCGAGGTCTGCAAGCATTGCTGTCCCAGGAGTTAAAGCATTGCTGAGACAGCTGCCACACAAAACTAATTTGAACTGCAAAACTACACTGTGGATGTTCATCAGTGACATGATGAAGTCGGCAGCAATCCTCCTGAAAAAAGACAGAAATGGTCTGTCTGCTTTTTTGGCAGCTGGAGAGGAGGTGGGGGAAATTGCAAAGGAAGCTGCATGAACTGGCAGAGCAAGATGTGCCATTTCTCTTCCCAATAAAAAAAAGGATGTACTACAACACTGGGACAGGAAGGCAGCTTTCTACAGCCTCAGGCGGCACATTCCACATCTTTGAATTTACAGGGTCAATGAAACAAGAAGCAACTCTCTTCAGTGTGGTGCAGGACAACATGGAGGCCCCACACAGGAGCCTCACTGAGGCTCAAAATTCTGGTTCGACTAACGTTACTGAGCCTATGGGGAAAGCGGGAAAAAAAAAATGGAATAGCAGCACTCACACTGGGCTTTGCATTGTAAATGCAGTGTATCTTTGGGGGCATCCAGTGGTCAGCTCATGCCACTGCTGATCCACAAGGGATTAGCCTCACCTAGGGCTAAGCAGGGCCCATGCTCCAACACAATTTGCAGTGAAAGCACATGTCACAGGACAGGAATGATGCCTATTTGCCTCACTTGCACAACTCTGGCAGCTGGACAACTCTCCACATAAGCAGGATGCCAATGTACCTCATGCTTCAGTGCCACTTCACAACGCACTGAAAGCTGCTTGTCCTGACCCTAATTCATTGCTGAACCAGTGTTGCAAACACATCACATATTACACTTCATTAGCTTGCAGTAATGTGTATGTACACACACACACAATCTCTCTTTTGCCTTCAGATCATTATATTCATCTTAGCTGGAAGAAGGGGTAGTGTTATCATAGCCATAGCTGGCCTAAGGCTATATAAGGGCAAGAAAATATTCCTTCTATTACATGTTACCACTTTCCTTTTATACCCTCCTTCCTGTTGACTTCAATGGGAATAACAGCACTCTCCTCCCTCCCAAATTTATAACCTGCCCTTGCAAACATCCAACATATGTCGCTTCATATGTGCCAGCTTCCCTTTCCCCTCAAAGTGTGTAATTGAGTCATATAACGGAGTTGAATTCTGAACACCTCAACCTGTATTTAGCTGAAAGTTCGCTGCTTCTCTTTCATATCTAACAAAGGGTCGGTGTCCCTAAAGGCCTGTTTCTTCCCCACCTATTTTGTGGGTCTAAGAAGAGATATTACCTCTCCCTATTACAACCTCGCAAAAAGAAAAAAAGCACAATGGAAGTACAATTATATTCTCTTTTCTCAGTTGCCGGAAGTGTAGTTCATTATGGGAACCTGACTATTACACACTTTGGAAGTCAATTTTCAGTTATCGTTTTTGAGATTTAACAAAGACACACTCAAATTAACCTATCCATCAAACAAGTGGGAGGATTGCCAGGAGAGCCTGCAAAGCACTGACACTGCCTGGCCAGCCTGGTCTGCAGCCACAGAGCACTGCTCCTCTCTCCCTTCCAGACAGGCAGGTCCCCAGGCTCCATGCTATTTTTGCTACTCACTACTTACACCAGTGATTGGTGTTGTGCTCCAAAGCAACAGAACCAGTCATCAGGTTGGTGCAAAGACCCAACAAACTGAAAAGGCATCTTTCATCAAAGCTGGGACCATTCATTACAAATGATTTGTCCAATTGGCAATTTGCAAAGACAGCACTGCCTGTGGATACAGACAAAAAGCAAGAAGACAAGAGGAGAGCACAGTCAAACTACTGTACAAAAGATCTCAAGGTTGTTAAGGACAAGAAAGCATGGAAAGAAAGATTCAAGAACAAAACACTTGCCAAATCGGAGTAACCTTCCCTAAGGGCCTGTGAGCAATATGGAGTGCATTTAAAATGGACAAACCAAGACACCAGAGTAACGGAGTGCAGAGCCCTTGAGGAAAGGGAGGAAACAGCACCGAGCAGTAGACGAGAGCTTCTGACAGCCGATTCCTGTGGTAAGTTCCTGGTTATCTGGAAACACCTCATCACAAACCTTCTTCCCAGAACACGCTTTGCTTTGCACCATGCCACGTACCATTTTACTACGAGTTGTCCTTGGATGTCACAGATACCATTGTGATGTTACTTCTGGGGACAATGGACATCCCGATGAGAAAGAGGGCAGTGTCACTGTACCATAAGCTTTGGCTAAATAACGGAAAAACTATTCGTACAGACGTTTTCTGTAGGCAAGGCTCTCGAGATTTATTTTGAACAATAAAAGACTAACAAACAGCGTTATCTTGTTAGACACGCATACAGACAAATTCCTGAAGGAGTCTAACAGCCGAGAAAGTAACAAGTGAGCGGTAGGACTAAGTCCCTGTGCAGCTCTGAATGAGCACCACAAGTTTTCTTACATCCTACCTGTGGGAAATGGGGAGAAAGAAGAGACTGTCACCAGTGAAAATACATAAGATTTCCAATTATAACAAAACAGAGGATCCAGTTCATGTGGAAGTCCAACCTTTTATCTCATGCTGGCTCTCTTCTTCAAGACGTGGGTGACTACTGTCCAATAACTCTATTTCTTGCTAGCAAACTGTTAACTTTCTTTTACATCAGGCTAAACAGAGTGTCAGCAGTAAATACAAAAGGCTTTAACAGAATGTGAAGAATAAGATACCTCAGTATTAGGGGTATGAAATGGGGGAATTTTGCTGTGGCTTTGAGTCCTCCTCCACAACAGATCATTGCAATAAATCACAGTAAGCAGCATAAGCATCCAACACAGTTTTGAAACAGTTGTGGTTACATCCTTGTAATGCAAGCCTAGGAAGAGCAGAAATTCTCATTTCATAGCCTGGGTTCAGGCTGTCAAGAGCTGCAACGACCAGTCATGTGGGCTCACACTCCTTGCTCAGGAGGCATCAAATCAGAGCAGCAAAGGCTTCAAGCATAAACCACAAATGCTCTCCAAACAGGGTGTCACCTCCAGCCCAGGAGGATGGAAGGGACCAGGGATCTAGAGGTCAGCTGAGTACAGAATGAGGAGATGCTGCAGAAGAGCTAGGGAAAAAAACAAGGTGTCCCAAGTAGCCACGCGACAATACTCAAACTCCTCCAATAATTCTGGTCTCCTTGCAAAGTCAGGAATCCTCCTGGGTTTTCCACATCTGCTTCTAAAGCAGAAAGAGGAGTCAGCTTCAGAAACAGACTTTTGGAAGCTGGCAAGGCTGGAGAAGATGTGGTGAAAGAGTTATTTTAAAAAGCTGTTTGTTTCTAAGCAAGCATTTTGCTTAGTCCACCTGCACACCCTCAGGAAGTTCTACCACTACAGGAGCGCAGTCATCAGGCTCTGCCTCAAAGTCCCATTTAAATTTCTTCGTTAAGTGAGCCTTGAATTTTTCAGCCTTCTTCCTTAAGGTCCCATCAACAGCAGCACTGCACGTGTAGGAAAAAAACACCTAAAAGAACAGAGTTGAGGTCAGTAAGAACTCAGCCATGGCACAAGCTGTGCATCCCTTTCCTACAAAGATGTCATCAACAGGGTGCACCAGGAAAAGTTTCAGGTTAGGCCACTGGTAAGGAATCTACCACCCTGGAAACCGCTCCAGCTTTGGGCCTACCTAAACAAAGCCTATGCTTCCCCTCTCATCCCACAGCCAAGACAGACACTCCACTCCACTGAGTCAGCATTAGAAATATTTGCACTAAGGTAATAACTTTGTTTCAAGCAGGAGTATATATGTAATTAAATATGTACTATGGAATTCTGAAATATGCTTAAGTGTGAGCAAAGAAAAATGTCTGAGCAGAAGGGGAGAAGAAAAAAAAAAAAAGAAGAAAAGAGGACTATCAGTTTTCATTTGCCACATAGCCAATTTTACAGCATGTGTCCAAAAGGCCAACAGGTAATTATACCCATCTTTTTCATGGTTGGATGGACCAGGAGATCCCCCAAAGTATTTTTGTAATATGGTATCACCAACACCTTAGGATACAGAGGAAACTTAATAAAATTACCTTGAAGGTAAGAGAGGAATAGGAGCTCTCTGGAAAAAGTCCAGTTATCCCCAGCACAGCCACTCCCTTGAGCACAGGGCACTGAAATCTGGACTAACCTCTAAGGGTGGCTCCCCTCCACCATCCAAAACCACACAAACCTATTAACTTTTCACAAATTCACAGCTTCTGTTAGCACTTTGAGAGTTAAAGCACCTGTGTATGATTAAACAGGGCATTTAGCCTCAGATCCCATCTCTCATCAGCCTGCTTCTGCTCCTCTTCTAGACTCGTGATCCAGAATTCATTTCCATAGGAAGAAACATATTTCAAAGCCAAATAAAAAAAAATCATTGCGTGATGGAAGTGAAGGGAAAGCCCCCTGGGGAAAAAGCAGGCTCTTATGTGGGAGAGACCTACTGACAGCTGGATAAAACACTGACAATGAACAGCAAAGTTCGTTGCTTTGTTTATGATCATTTGCCTTTTGCTTGTTCATTCTACCATGAAACTGCCTCTTTTTAACAGAACTCTTAGACAGCAAGGCTGCTATTAAAAAAAAAAATTAAAAGATTATACTTCCCACTTCTCCTCAATGAACTGCACATTAAATTAGTTATTTCATCATTTCCTTTTTCTTTAAACATTGTTAGGGCTGAATATTCAATGGATATATTCTTCTTGCCTTAGATCAAACTCAAAAAATAAAGTTGCTATATTCAAAGCTGAGCAAAAGCTAACACAGATAATACACTCCCCTGACATAGACCATTTTGCACTTCTTCTGATCCACCTGCCCACATCCAGTTAAGACTGTTATTCTGATGGCTGTGTGCATAAAGTGACTGGGTAAGGCAAGTCCCACAGGTTCCCTGGCACTATTTCAGTGCATCAGGGAAATCCCACAGGAGCAGAGAAATGGAAAACTTTTAGCAAGGAGAGACTCAGTTCAACCATTAGGCAAATTTATTCGTTGTTACCAGGAATGTGGTGACTCCTGCTAGGGCTTAGCACTGGTGGCTGAAGCCAGCAAACCACCTAAAGGCATCAGTTTCTACCGCTTCAGGAAAAAACAGACTGATGAAATCCAAGGGCGTACAAGACTCAGGTATCCAAAAAGGAAAGATAACTAGCAAGACAAGGGTGCTTCCAAAATTCCCATCAGATGGAAAGAATGGCTGGTTGACACATTCTTTGCACTGCTGTAAATTGACAGTGCAAAGAGTTGCTCTGTCAGTGTGCTGCAAATAAAGCTAGGTTTTCCAGTCCTATAATGGGATGGGGAAAAAAACCCAACAAAAATAAAATAAAATTTTTAAAAAATCGAGACTTTTATGAATCCAAATTCCAAAAAAGTGAAGAAAGTCACTTGATTAAAGCAATGCTTCCCATAACATTTTATCCAGCAAATTAAAAACAAACACCTCCGTCCTCCCCAAATCTACAGCAAGAACTTGAAGTTACAAGTAGAGAAATGCAACCACTCCCTGAGAAAGGAGAAGGCACTACCAATTTGCATCAGGCACTCGCAACATAACTTACTACTGTTTCTGCTGGGATTAAGTTTCTGTTGCTGAGCTTCACCAGTGTATCTGGTTTTGGTTTTTCTTTTTTTTTTTTTAAACCAAGTTTTGTTTAGTCTGTTTGCTGAGCTGTTAGCTTGGTTACAATCACTGGAAGTAACTGGTTTTACTACTGCTGAATTACAGATTTGCCCGTGCCTGTCTCAGTAGCAGCAGTGTTTTCTGCATTTTGGACTAACCATAAATTCCCTCTGGATAAGAACTTGATTATAGGAAATCTTCAGCTTTGCTTAAGGCTAACAGGAATGGAAAAGGTTCTTAAATACTATCAATGCCCTAGGTGCAGTAAGGTTTCACTGCAACTTCTCTGCATACTAAGCATACTGTTCAAGCTGACCAAAAATCAGCATCGTCACTCTTTTATGCCAAAGTTTTGGTTTTTTTGTTTGTTTGTTTGTTTTCTTGTTTGTTTGTTTTAAGAATGACTGGCATTTGGGAAAAAAATAAACAAACAGACATAATCTTGCACTTGCTCAGCCTCTCTCAGAGCTGTTCAGCTTAATCTAGTCAAAGGCCTTAAAAATTTTTAGAAAAAAGTATGCTGGTACAGTCCAGTCACATTAGATGCACCACTCCAGAAGTCTAAAACCATGCCAATGTAGCAGGCTACTTTCAGCACTATTTGCAAGGAAAACATAATAAAAAGGACACAGTCCCCATTCTCTGTTGCAGCCATCTTCATTAGCCTTTCCTCTCGCTGCCTCACTTTGCTGGCCTCTCTGCATGCGGATGAACTCAATTTTATACTGCATTAGACTCTTCTAAGCATAGCTTGAGCAGATCAAACTCTGAGATGACAAGCAAATGGCATTTCTTTGTAAATAACACAGGGAAAAAGAAAATATGCGTGTGCTTAGATAGGCTTACTATCTCCCACGCAGCTCAACAGTAGCTTAATTCCTTTTGCAGCTTCCCCCCGAATTTGCTCTAATGTCCTGTATGCCCTCTCCTCCCACTCCCATTTTTCAAGAGATAGTCGCAAACGTACCTGTAAGGTGCTGGTTAAAAAGTTGTCCTGAGAGACAATGTCCACAAAAAAATCAGCTGGGATTTCATTGAGCTGGTGATACAGCACAGAAATGAGATTGATGTAAAGGTCTTGATACTTCCCTATGGCATTTTCAGATCGGCACAGGATGTTTAAGAGTCTTTTCCAGTGCTCAAATGCATCATATACATTCCCGATCAGGAAGCAGATGAAAGCAAACTGCAACTCAGCTGCACATATTCAGCAAAGGAAAACAAAACAAAACACACATAAGACTAAAAACATATTCAAGGTACGTGTCCTCTCAAAAACTCTGTAAATGATTGCATAAAACTCTGGGTTTGCCTTTTGCACATGCATTCTGCCCTTCCAGTGATGCTGCTAGTAGCAATCAATACTCCAAACACTGACTATTTCCCAACGCTCTGCTCTTCAGCTGGAGAGAAAGCAAAGCATAATTGGGCAGGCCCACCTGTAACTGTAATTATCATCTTTGGAGAGTGACTTTACAGGCAATTGGCAGAAACAGCCACCTAAGGACTTCCACTGTCATCCGTGTTCTCAAAATGACACCCAAATAAGAAGTCAGATGTTGCTGTCATTCTGCAAGCATTCACTCTGCCTGTGCCCAGGCTTCCAGAGCCACACAGGAGTGCAAATGCTACTGCACTTGCACACAAGGGCTGTGGGAACACTGGGAGAGGTGAGCAGTACATGAACAGATGTTTTTTCCTTGTTGAATTAAGAGCCAGGGTTCATCTCACTGGACGCTTAGCATCAGCTATTTTGCTAGAATGATGGTGTCGCCATTTCCTAAGGTAATTTGTTCTTTCTATATCCTAGAGTTGTCTTTGATAATTTTGATAAAGAATAAATTGAGTAACATTAACGTAGAAAAAACGGAAGAAGGGAAAAACAAAGGCTTATTCCAAACCTCAGTAGCCTCGAGGCTCCAGCTCAGCTGGGTTCCCAAGCCCTCCCTCCATCCTGCCATGAAACCAAATCACACTCCAGGACCTCCACAGATTTTCTATTTATTCATATCACAAGTTGCCAAAAAAGGCTGGCAAGTAATTTGAGACCCTGCGATCGGGAGCCACAGCCCTCGCTGTGGATGTCTCCTGCCGCAGGGCTGGCAAACCCCAAACGCTGCCACAGAGAGTCGCCAGCAGCACACAGCAGAGCTGCCACCACTCCAGCCAGGGAGGGGACCTGCTACTGCCTCGGGAACCACCTGCTGGGAGACCCCATACCACCTCACCACCAAAACGGGAACAAGAATCTGAAAATGACGATGTTCAGCCCCATCCAATCCTCCCAGGACTCCGTAAGCTCCGTCCTCAAAGGTTCACTTAACAGGCAAATTGCCAGGGTAGTGCCAGGGCCCCTTTGCACGAGATGCAGCTCATGGCCATCTGCGATTGCCCCTTTTGACTTAATTTGAGGGAATCTGGGCTCCAAGTGCAGCACCCAGGAGCGAGAGAGGCAAACGTGGCAGGCTGGCAGCTCCAGACACTGAGCACCACGTCCTCACACCAGTGCAACTGGAACGGGCCTTGTAGCTGCTAAAAGCTCCACAAACTTCTGTCCGGTTGAGTCACGCAATCAAGAGAGATGCCTCAGGGTGCCAGGGAACAGGGCTCATGGACTAGGCGCAGGTTTCATCCTGGGGCTCTCGTTTTACAGAGAAATGACCTCACTCTCCTGAAGCACCCGAGGACTCTACCGCACGATACACAGCACTCACCAAGCAGATCCAGAGGCTGGCTGGCGTATCGCTGGTTAATCACCTTCTCTAGAGCGTAGCTGAGGTCCATGCTGTGCCTGGTTATCTCCTCCGGAGTAGCACCATTGGGGTACATCTGCTTCGGCAGCTCCGTGAACCTGATTTCGGTGCCGGCTTTCGGCTTCATCTGGGGCAGCCGCGCCATGCCTTCGGCGTAGCTCCGGCACTCGGCGTCGAAGGGGGGCAGGTGCTGCTCCGCCCGGTCTCTGGTGTGCCGCCCGGCCACGACGGGCAGCACCTCCGAGAAGGCGCAGATCTGCCCGCTCTCCGGCTGCAGCTTCTTCATCGCCGCCTCGCTGATGAGGCTGGTGAGGGAGACCCACTTCTTCAGGGTCTCGTAGGGGTAGGGCCCGAGGAACCGGTCCATCTCCCGCAGGTTCTCCCGGAAGGCCTCGGCCTCCCCCGCGGCCGGCGGCCCCAGGCCCACCGCCTCGCTGGCGGCGTCCCACC
>WAAD01003100.1:256792-301035 GCA_013389945.1 Fregata magnificens
CCCCGGCGGGCAGCCGTTCCCCTGGGCCCCCAGTCCTCCCAGCGGCAGGACAGACGGACAAGAGCCCCGCAGCGGGACAGATGGACCGAGAGCCCCGCGGCGGGACAGACACGTGGAGACCCGCGCAGGGGGACAGACGCACAGAGACCTGCGCAGGGGGACAGACGTGCAAGGCCCCACAGCGGGACAGACGTACAAGGCCCCGCAGCGGGACAGACGTACAAGGCCCCGCAGGGGGACAGACACGTGGAGACCCGCGCAGGGGGACAGACGCACAGAGACCTTCGCAGCGGGACAGACGTACAAGGCCCCGCAGCGGGATAGACGTACAAGGCCCCACAGCGGGACAGACGTACAAGGCCCCGCAGCGGGACAGACACCCTCACAGCACCGCGTCCTCCCTCCCAGGACCACGGAGTCGGGCTCCGCAGGGACCCGTGCCGCCTCCTCTCTCTGGGTTTTGAGCATCCTCGCAACCACCTTCGCTGCCCCACGCGTGCGTAGGAGGGCCGGCAGCCTCCGCACGAAGCCGTTCCCAGCCCCGCCGGCCGCGATAGCCAACCTGGCGGCATCGTCGCTTTCGACAGAGCAGAGTCCAGTGTTTGCGTGGGCAGACCCGGTTGCAAGGTCCCCCCTCCACTTCTCCATCCTCTTGGTAGGAAAGAGTCCACTGAGGCCCCAAGCTGGTTTAGCATCAAACACATTTATTTCACTTTTATTGAGTACAAGAACAGTGAGCACACACGCATACACCACCGAGCACTGAAAATGAGTATGACCGAAGGGGGGAGAGGGAGAACAAGGGAAGAGAAAAGGAGAGTTAGTGAAGGAACAACAGAGTGTTGCTGTTGGTTGGTAAGGTGCTTCTCAAATAAAAATAAATATTATTATTATTGTTACTGTTATTATTACTCATGCAATTGCAGGCCAGGTTTGGAATGAATTTGTGGGATCTGGTAAAAACAGGCACTCGTGTCTCCCACCCCTTTCAACAGAAAGGCCCCTGGAAGAAAACAAGCAGTGATCAGCTATCTGAAACAGAGCAAGGCGACGGGCAGGCTGGGGGAGCTGAGCCCGCGGGGGCTCAGTTGTTGCTCAGCAGCGGAAACCCACGCCTCACCAGGCGAACAAGCAGTGAGCTTTTTTCTTTCCTTTTTTTCTTTTTTTTTTTTTTTTTTTTTTTTTTTTTTTTTAAAGTTTTTAAACACTGTCACCCATTAAACACGCTGCGGAAGCCATGGACTGGATCTGCTCACTCCAAACGTAACTCATCTCAGTCCAAGCGCACATCAAGTCTAACTCTGTAAGGCCACTAACTGTAACAGTAACCTTTGCTTTTATAACTGTGCACAATGTCAAAAGCAAGTATCTAGTTTCACAGTAGCCTCTGGTGGGTTGTAAAGGTGTCAAAGCCAGGTGGGCTCCTCTGAGTATGAAACACGCAGTGTATTGATGAACACCAGTGCTGTGTGCGGACCACAGGTCCTCCGCCACCCTGCCTCTCCCCCTGAAAGTGCCACTGCTGATTACAGCTGGTTTGGGTGTATTGAAAAAATAAAAGAGAGAAAAGTAGCCTCTTTGCAACTGCCTTAAGTCTTTTTTGGTTGGGGGTCTGCTCTCTAAAGGTACCTGAAGGCGCTTGGATGGAAGCTGGGGAGACCCTCATGACCTGGCAGCACTGGTGCCAGCCAGCAGCTCTGTCCGCTTCCCAAGCAGCCTGTGCTCACGCCTTTCACACTTGCAGGAGAAACCTCTCTGCCAGGAGGAGAACAGACTTCCCCGGGACATACTAGCAAGCAACTGGTGAAGCGCAGCTGCCAGAGAGCAGGCTCTCTCCTAGGACAGCAAAGGCGGTGAGCGGAGTCTGCCCACAACATCCTCACGGTGCAGGCTCTCCTGCTCACTGTCATCCTCCGAGCTGTTGCAGGACCTGGCAAAATGCACCTATTTCTGGGCACAGTCTGTGTGAGGGGTGGGAGACTAAAGGCAAAATGGTGCAGAATCGTGGGCCCTTCTGTTTCCGCAGGAGCTAGAGACGATTCCAAGAAGGAAACCCATTTGTTTCCTTTCCTTTCTCATTTTGGTTCCACATCTACTCTAACTGCCTGGTTCACAGTGTACGAGGCCCTGCGCTTGGCCCATGATCCCCTTCCAAAGGCAGTCATAGAGGAAGCCTGTGGCTAAAGGCCGAGCTGGGATGAGTTGGGGAAGGCAGCTCCACTGACATCTCCTCAACACGCGCCTTCTTACACAGAGGGCCTGGGCTCTCTCATCCAGCCTGGGACGCTGGGGACGCTCCGCAGTGATGGAGACAGCACGGTCTCTCCACTGCCCATCCCTAGGCAGGTCAGGGGAAGGACTGCCATCGCCCTGCCATCGCTGTCACCAGCCCACAGCGCCTCAGGCAGCCCTTGCCATCACACCCCGGGCAGCGGGGGAGGCAGGGCAGAAACAACCCCTCTGCCTTTGACCCTATTACAAAGCTCAAGGAACTTCATTACTGGGATCCAGAAACAAAGCAAAACCACCCCGACCACTGGCACGGCTCAGTGGGCTGGAGAGGAGCGATGAACACAGTCCTGCAGCTGCCACCTTGCTCCCAGCTGACTCCTGTGGCTCTGGGTGGGGACCGCGGAGACAATCTTGCCTATAGCTGCCGGAGCCACAGCCTCAACCTCCTTCCCTGCCCCTCCAAATCCAACTGCCATACACTGCAGATCAGCCGGTGGGATATCTCCCGTCTCTCGCCCTCTCCCCTTCCCCCCAAAACCAGCAGCAGCTGCAACCTTCCCCGTTCTCTTCTTGCAGGACTGAGAGTCCCACATGTGATCTAAGAGTCTCAAAATACACCAACCACAGTCAATCAAAGAGTTAATAATTTAGAAGTGTTGTCATTATATTTACCAGCACTGTTGAATTATTTCAGTATTGTTCCCTCCCTCCCCCCTCGTTATATATAATAATATACATAACTTAAATGCACATCCATATGAAACCCCTACAGGCTGCTTTTTTTATAAATGAGAAACCATATACATATCATTTGTTTTGTTTGAAATGAAATCCATTCTTAAATACCTTCAGAGAACAAGAGGTTGGACAAGTGCACAGAGAAGATAAGGAACGGAAGGGGAAGAGTTAACAGAACCCCCAAAGATGCAAAAGAACCGGCATGGAATGAGGAGAAGGGCGAAACCGCACTTGTGAATCGGAAAATAACTCTAAGGTAATAAAGTCAATGTTTTTGTCTCTTCTTTCCAGAGGTGGGGAATGGTTTTGCTTCTGCTTGTTGTTTTTTATTTAAGTTTGCTTATTTCTTGCTTTGTTGCAAAGCAGTTTTCCTTTCCATTCAGTGTACAACAAATGAACTCATGATTGTGTATCCTTTAATGTAACATGCAAGATGGTGGCTTATTGTATTGTTAACAATATTATTGTTATTATTATGATTTTTTAAATCTTATTTTATCACCAATCCAGTAAATTCTTCAATTTATCTGCAAAGAGGGTTGGCTTTGTTTGTTGTTGGTGGTGTTTGCTATTCATTTCCAGCATATAGCAGCAGTGCAAGGATGCATTTTGTTTCCTGTTTATATATATATATATATGTATGTATGTATATATATATATAATATATTTGCTATTCCTTTTTTAAAAATTTTTGTCTCTCGCCATGAACATTGCAGCCAGGATGTCTATGTCTTGCTGGCAAATCCAGCATGAAGGCTCCTTCTCCACTGTTCTCCAGGTTTGAATACAGATGCCGACTTCCATGAACATGTTGGTCAAGATTCCTGTACAAGGCAGATGGAAATGACCAGTCATAGGGTGCTGATTTCTTCGACTATAAAAGGGGTCCTCTTTGTATGAGGGCACTGGACAGTAAATATGCAAACGCTTGGGGCCACAGGTTGCACTTAATTACCAGGACCTCTGGTAATCAGCAGGAACTCTTAATTCACTGGGCTGGTGTTGGTGTATGGGGGAGATAATGGTGAGTCACTGCTCCCTTACTTTAAGCCATTCCATTAAAATTGGGTGGCTCCCTAAGTGATGCAGAAGTGTCTGGGCTTGCTTGTTTGTACTGTGCAATAGGAGGTAAGATTAGGCAGATGCAAGAGCCTCTGCTGACTTTCCAGGCTGCAATGGAGCTGGTCGCTTTTCCAAGCTTAAAAGCTGCCAATAAAAATCTTCATATGATAAAGAAACACAAAATCACATTTCCAAAGAGGCCTCTCAAAATGCATCTGCAGCCTGGCTGGTGACAGAGCTCCTCATACATTTTTCAGCAGTGAAGCTGCCTTCAAAAGCTCCCCCTCTCCTTTCCACCACACTCCTCTGCCCCTCAGCTGCTCCGACACAGAGGTCTGTTGGGCTGTGCCACCACCGAAATGCTGCAGCAACCTGGCTGATGGGGGAGCAACGGGGTCAGAGTAGGGGGTTTACAAGTGGGGCATGACTCCTCAAGCCAGCTTTGCCCTGAAGAAAAATGTCTGGGCTGTGACTGCTTTGGGGCATCCGTGGGGAGGTGCAAACCTTGTGTGCTGCTGCTGCCTGCACCTGCATGTGTGTAAAAAGACAACCTGGGGACCCGAATGGGACTAAAGGAACCTCTTTTTTTTGCAACCACTGGTCTGATACTTTTGGACTGGCGTTGCAGAACCTGTAAGCCAAGTTTCTCAGCCCATCCACAAAGCTGGTATCGCCTCTCCCTCCCCGCCCCAGGGGGACAAGCAGATCCTTTCTTCTTTCCATGCAAATGACTCTGACCCCTCTGCTGAACAGGACAGCAAGGTGACATCTGCAGAATTGCTTCTGGTGGCATGGCACCGGCTTTCTAACCACAACCAGGTGGCCGTGCCTGGAGCCACCATCACACTGGAACTGCCAGCCGAGAGCTGCCACTCTTAGTGCCAGGGAGCAGCAACACCTACCAGCGCCTGCAGCTGGTGAGGATCAGAAACGCTCACCCAGTTACATCCACCCCTTATGCAGCAGGTATAAATCATACCTGGTAACTTCTCCACCTACCTGAGGTTTCTTGTCCCTTTCCTCTGGAGAAGGTTCTGTTTCTCTGTATACCACAGCTTTGGTTACCAGCATATCGGGATGCTGTAGTTTTGCCTCTTTGATTGCTAAAGCCAGTGCCTAGAAACCAGAAGCATGAAAGCATTTATCATCACTTCCCTGAAACCTGGCACATTTCTCTCAGACAGACAGAACCAGCGGACAGAAAGCAGCAGGAGCCGAGTGGGATTCCAGGAGGAGGCAGATGCAGAGGTTCAAAGCTGAACCCACAGTAGCCTAGCAGAAGAGGCTGGAGCCCACCACTGATCGGGGATTCGTACACCATTGGGATGCCTCATGCACTGCCTTTCTCTTGCTGTTTTTTCTCTGTAGAGATGCGCTATGTCCCAGGCTCCCTACTGAAACCCAAACAAAGGAACAGCAGCAATTCTCTATGCAGCAAAACCCTAGAAAAATCTACAATAATAATCTAATTATGTAATTCTAAAAAAATCTAAAAATTATTTTAGAGCCTTTTAAATACTTCAGCTCTTTAATTTTTCTTTTTAAGCAACAAATCCCAAAGGGTTAGGCCACAGGAAAATGACCCTGTGGCTCTAGAGATTTGTGTCAATCTCTGTTATTTCATCATAGAAGTTTGTCACTTTTTGTTCCTCTATCACGGAGGCAGATGCAAAGCACCATCACCTGGAGTGAGTCAGACTGTAGTGAAACTGTGCAGGAAAGAGAGGAAGAACCTGGTTCACTGGAGTATTTCTACAGAGAAAGAGCAACTGGAAACATGTTTTAAGAAAGTAAAAAGGTGATCCCGTCACTGGGCTCTGTGCTGGGATGTAACCTTTACTGCTGCTTCACTGCTGCAGCGGTCGCTGATGGGAGCTAGGCTGGGGCTTCATGTGGGTGCCACTGCACCCCGTGGAGACCTGCACTGCTGGACAAAGCTGGTAGGTTTGGGGCCTAAGGGGTCAGTTTTCGGAAAGAAGGAGTAAACAGGTATGAGCCAGAACCAGAAGCATGCGGCGCTGCAGCCGGGGGCAGCCAGAGCCAGGCAAAACCAGGGCGTCCTGCTCCTACCTGGTCCTGGTCCACATCTTCATCTCCTGTGATAATGATGCGCTTCTCTATTCGGGTCTCTGAAAACCCTCCTTTCACAGTCTGCACAACAAGAAGGAAAGCACTCACCCTCAGCCATGTGACAAGCCAGCTCCTGGCGGTCATAGCTCTGCCCACGGGTGGAGGGACAATGGCAGCATCACCTTAGGAACTCCCCCCATAATTTAGTGTATCTCCCACTACCCTTGACTCAGTGCGTGGTTAGAGCTGGCAAGACACAGCTGGCCACAGGTGGGGAGGAAAGGAAAAGGGCCAGGTGGCAGGTACCAAGCACCCTCCTTCCTGCTCAGGTCCCTCACTGAGCTTCTGCTTTCATTTACGTGCACTTAATTTGGGAATGAAATGGCCACGGGTGAGGTCCTCTGATGCAGCCTCATCTCCTTCATTTCCTAACATTACTCCCTCTTGCCTGCATCACTCCAGCTCTAATAAACCCAATACACCCCACACAAACACAGCTCCCGTAGCTGACACAGGGCGAGATGCTCCAGCACTGGTGCTGTGGGCTTCTTGGGGCAGGGGGACCTGGAGTCTGCCTCTAGGTACGTCTGGGAACACTCACCCCAGCTGCACAGGCAGGGACTTGCACACATGCTGCTGGCAGCCTAATTCAGAGTCCATTCCAGCCCTGCAGCTGGCTTCAGGAGATCAGCGACACTGCACGCTGCTCTTCCTTCTCGCCTCAACACCTCCCTGCCCTCCCAAACTACCAATGAGCAGAGGTGGGCACAGCATGTGTTCACAGTCCCTGTGGGTGCTACGCAGGTGATGAACACCCGATGCCTGGCTGTCCTTCCCTGCAGTCCCCTGTGGTCACACCTGGCTGGATGGGATGGGCAGCGCAGCAGGGCTGAACCAGGCACGGGGTGCTCAGAGTGGGGCACGGGGCGCTGTGCTGGCTCGCCACCCCCACGGGACAGCACACACTTTTTTGGCTTGTAAGGAGAGGGGCATTTTCTGCTGCACCAACCACAGCATAAATCCACCCATCCTCACATTCCAGTGGCTTGCATCAGGAACTCCCCAGCTGCCCCCTTTGGAGCTGCTCTTACCTTGGTAACATGTGTAGTGGTGGAAGTGGAGAGGGTTTCCGCAGTGGCACTGAATATGCTGGTGAGCACTTCCTTCCCAGCAGAGCCGCTGGTTATCTGCAGGAGAGCGAGCAGTGGTGTCAGCAGGGCCACCGCAGGGGAGCCCCCAGTGCTGGCTCCCAAAGAGCTGGGAGCTTCCCACCGGGATAGAATCATAGAATCATTAAGGTTGGAAAAGACCTCTAAGATCATCAAGTCCAACCATCAACTAACACCACCATGACTCCTAAACCAGGCCCTGGAGTGCCACGTCTACACATTTTCTGAATGCCTCCAGGGATGACGACCCCACCACCGCTCTGGGCAGCCTGTTCCAATCCCTAACCACTCTTTCGGTAAAGAAATTTTTCCTGATGTCCAATCTAAACCTCCCCTGACACAACTTGAGGCCATTCCCTCTCGTCCTATCGCTAGTTTCTTGGGAGAAGAGTCCAACACCCGCTTCACTACAACTTCCCTTCAGGTAGTTGTAGAGAGCGAGAAGGTCTCCCCTCAGCCTCCTCTTCTCCAGACTAAACAGCCCCAGTTCTCTCAGCCGCTCCTCATAAGACTTGTGCTCCAGACCCCTCACCAGCCTCGTTGCCCTTCTCTGGACACGCTCCAGCACCTCAGTGTCCTTCTTGTAGTGAGGGGCCCAAAACTGAACACAGTACTCGAGGTGCGGCCTCACCAGTGCCGAGTACAGGGGCACGATCACTTCCCTACTCCTGCTGGTCACACTATTCCTGATACAAGCCAGGATGCCGTTGGCCTTCTTGGCCACCTGGGCACACTCCTGGCTCATATTCAGCCGGCTGCACTTACTCAGCCAAGCATGGGAGGGGAGAGCGTGGCAAGGGAAAAAGACACTGCACTGTGCTTCCAACTGGACCTATTTTTTGCGGGGGGCAGGGAGAGGTTTCCACAGCTACCCCAAGCCCAGAGCTGCAGGAAAGGGCCCCTGCAGCGGGGAGATGATTTCATGGCTGCGTTCCGCTCCTCCCCATCCATTCTCAGGGCCACCCTAAGTGCAGAGCTCTCAGGCTACCTCTAGCTTTGTCCGTCCCACTTTGCGTGGCAAGGGCTGGGAAGGCTGCGCTGATGCCCCAGACACAGAGTGCCAGGCACGTCCTCCCTGCTGCACAAAGTGATGAGCCTGGGGCAGCATGAGGCGTTTGGCCAGGCTTGACTTCCTTGAAACGAGGCAATCGACTAGGAAAACACTTTACGCAGGAAGGCCTGCTGCGGGGCAGGGTTGTTGATGGCCTCAACTGGGAGTCAGGAGACTTTGAGTGTGGCCTTGGGTGGCCAGGCAGGACACCCAGGGCTAAAGATATCTCAGTCCGCTATGAGACTTCACCAGGGACTGGGCTATTTCTTAGGAATTACCCTCCTCCAGCAGATGCTCGAGGGACATCTGGCACAGGGGAAAGGCCACAGGCAGGGGGTCCCCTGCCATCTCGCTCCCCAACCTTCTGAGCATCCTTCTGCTCTTGCCAGTACCAACACACCAGCCAAGTGTGCCAGTGCTGGGAACACGGGAGGGGGCCCCGTGGGACCAACCCCAGCCTGCCCCCAGCCCTGCAGGGCTGCATCCCTCCCTCCCCACCACCTGGCCTGGCTGGTGGCGCCATGTCCCCCCCCTCACCGGTGAGAGGGAGCGAAGGTCTGTCGTGGGAACGGCCCCTTTCCCAGCCTTGGTGCTTTGATCCTGAAAGAAGAGCAGATGGGCGTGTTGGCTTGGATGCAAGACGGGGGCAAACGCAGCAGGTCACCCTCCACAGACATCCCTGGTGGGGCAGGGCCCCCTCCCCGAGCACAGTCGGCTCTGGTCTCCCTCCCCGGAGCAGAGGGACCGCAGGGGACAGCGGCTCCCCCACCTCTCGAGGGGCCAGCCCCGCTTACTGAGGTCGTCAGTGCAGTCTCTGCGGTGCCAGCGTGAGCAGTGGCTGTGACGTCCCTGCTGCCCGGGGTGCCTCCTTCCACCTGCCAGGGCAAAGGAAACCTGGTGAGCCTGGAGGTGCCAGGGAGGGGGTGACACTCGCAGGAACAGTGCGGCTGTACCTGCTGCCAGAGGAAGCCGGGGAGGGCCATGAGGCCATGGACATGGGTGGTGCAGCATGCATGGTGGCTGTCACCCTCTGGAGACATCCCCATGGGCCAGTGCTGCCCAGCGGCATGGTGGATGGGGCCAGGGACGCACACAGAATATCTTTGGGTGGGCTTTGGTTTGATGTTTTGGGGACTTGAGCAAGACAAGGGTGAGCAGAGGTCCCCAACCATCCCCTCAGCCACCTGCCCTCCCAGTGCTGCTGCCTGGGGACAGGTTTTGCTGGACTGAGGGTCAGCAGAGTCACTGGGGAGCAGGGCCACAGGAGGACGGAGCCACCACGTCACCTGGGCTGTGTCTGTGGTGCCGACCTGGTGGGGAGCAGAGCCGTCTGCTTCGGGCTTCTTCATGCCTGGCCGCAGGCCGACAGTCACAGCATCCGTTTTTGGGGCTGGTGACTGCAGAAGAAACACAGCTAGTCAGGCACTGGGGCACGATGCCAACGGCCGTGAGTGCTCCTTGTGCACCAGCCCCCACAAGCAGAGCATCCTGCCCCACTCCTCTGCAAGTGCCACACACATATGACGCCCTGCAAGCATCACGCCGAGCCCTACCTGGGCAAAGAGCAGAGGCCAGGCTGCTGCCCTGGGCAGACGGCCACCATGCAAAGTGCCCCGTGTGACTGACATACCCCAAATCAGACCTGATGCTCTGTCCCTGAGGTTTTCAGGGATTTCTTGGATAGATTTATAGACACCATGGGTTAGGTCAAACTGGTCTTCAAAAGGTGGGTGAGACCCACCAAATCCGTTTCACTCGTGCCTTGCAGCAGGTTTATGATCTGCACCAGCTCTCGGTGACTGTGGTTACATCTGGGGTGTCAGAACCTTGGGGAAATGGAGACAGGTTTCCAGCACTCCCCCGCTACAGGAAACTGGAGCTGCCAAGGGCTCCTGCACAGGGGATGCTTAGCCAGTGCTCAGCACTGGCCATGGGGCACCGTGGAGCTGATCGCCCATGCCCATGGCCCCACTGTGACCCTGGAGCCCACGGCATCAGATGCTCCGCACAAGGGTTTCCAGGGTGGCTCAGAGAAAGCTCCCTCTAATTCTGCAGCGTTTTCCTGGCTCCAGGTCTGGACTCACCCTGGCAGCTCCAGGCAGCATTGGGGACTTACCTGCCAGGGCTGGAGGGCTGCCCCGGCGCTGACCGGGCAGGAGATGGCCCTGGCCCAGCGCAGAGGCAAGGCTACATTTGATCCGAGCTGGGGCTGGCTCTACCGTCCTCTCCCTGTGGTGTACACTCAACTTCCACAGGCATGCCGCATGCATTTTTCTTAGCTCCGTTATAATCACTCCCGGCATAGGAGTGACCCTCCACGAGCTTTGGAGCAGCTCCCACAAGCTACTCTGTAAATCCCTCCCAGCTCCATCATAACCAGAGAGGTTAGTTGGCAGCACATTTCTCTTCACTACACAAACTGGTCATTGACTTCATGCAAAACACAAGGACAGAGCCATTGGTTAGTGACACGTGCCCTTCCCAGCTGCTGACATGCTGTAGTGGTGTGAGGGACAGGGTAGGCAGCCAAACGCAGGGGATTAAGAGATGACGGTGACTTCTCCCGGTTAGCAGATGCACAAAACACACAACAGAGCCATGCAACACAGACGACAGCGTGCATCGAGGGAAAACAGCTACACCGGACAGGAACCTGGGGATGTTTGAAAGCTAGCATGCTCTTCCAAACCAACATGGGAGTGCACACCAGCAAGGCAATACTGGGCACCAGGACAAGGAACATGGAGGCGTGATGGCACTGAGACAGTCTCGGTGGAACGGCGTCCCTGTGTACCTCTAGCTGGGAGACATCTGGGCTGGGCTGGGAGACCTTCTCCCCGCCTTTGACATCCTCTTCCAGTCCGGGAACTACTTTGTCAGTGTGCTGGAAGGAAACCAGGCCTTCATCTTCCATTTCACTCTTGTCCTTGTCCAGCTCGGGCAGGCTCCGGGAGATGTCCTCAAAGGCTGTGCCGTGGAAGTCACCGATCACCGTGAAGTCCACCTCTGCTTCCAGGCTGGAGGTTGAACTGACCGTGATGCTGGAGCACTTGCGCTCAATGGCCAGATGGTTGTCCTTCAGAAAGACCGAGTCCTTCTCCTGGTCCTGATCCTCATCGCCGGTGTCACTCTCGGGAGCCCTGTGCCGAGGTGGCTTAGCTTTCTCCTCGGCGCCCTCCCTCAAGCCCGCTCTCTGAATGAGACACAATGGCGGAGAGAGACGGAAACAGTGAGCACCGCATGGCACGGCAGCGCTGGCAGTGCCGACAGGGGAGAGGGGAGGAGGAGGAGGAGAAAGAAGGCTGCAGCAAACATCACAGAGTAGAGTCAAACACAACTCAAGCATGGAGACTGAAACCTTTCTGACAGCAGCGACTTTGCAGGGGTGGGGTGGGGGGAGAAGGGTTATTCAATCTGATTTTGCCGAAAGTCTGTTGGTAATTAATAATCTCAAAAAAGGGTCAGTCACACAGAAAAGCTTGGCCAGCTTGGAGGCACATCAGTGCACCCGGTGGAAGCAGATGTATGGAAAACAACAGGTCTGTTAAGAGACATTCAGAAACAGCTCAGACATCAGTGCTATCGTATGTCAGTAAGGTTGGGCACTCAAAACAAACCAAACAAAGGGAAAGAAAGAGAGAAGAGTTTGAAAGAAAAGGGCCCCATCAGCCACGCACAGCGAAGAAGAAGCGAAGGAGTGTGCCAATTCCACTGAGCATCCGCGTGGGCCCTGCGGAGCATCGCCCCAGGGGGAGGAGGACCAGCCCCGTCAGGGCCACCCACCAGCCCTGCACGCTGGGGTGGCTGCCTGCACCAGGGGTGAATCTGCCCCACCAACACAACGCTCCCCCTCCAGAGGCCTCACGCAGCCAGGGGTAAGTCTTAGGGATGACCTGGTTGAGTGTTTGGTCAGTGTAATTGACAGCACAATCAGAGCCAAGGGATGACCTCCCTCCGTTAGCTCTTCTCCAGACATGGACATACCTCTCAACTCCACCATCAGAGGGTACATTTCCCCTTGCCATGCTTTGCCATAAAGCCATGGGAAATCTAGACCCATGCTGGACATTGCATCTTGCTCTAGGCAGTTCTCCCTTAGGGACAGTTCTAAGCCCACTGATGCCAGAGGAGACCCACCTCCTGGACTCTGGTCCAACTGTTTGCAGCCAGAGCCATTTCCCCAATGGGCCAGGCTGTGCGGGCACAACCTTCCCTTGGCACTGCTGGGAGGTTGAGAGGTATGAGAAACAGGGCATCAAACAAACTCAAGAGGAACACACCTGCATACATGGTTTTGTGTGTGTGTGTGTATGTATAAATATATACATAACAGCTCTGCAATGGGGAGAGGAGCTGGAAGCACACAGCCCTCAGCTGGTTAAGGTGAGCTTTCATACTACGGTAAGAAGCAGTTAGTAAAACAGCACTGAGACCTGGAAGACCACTGGAACAGCAGT
Source organism: Fregata magnificens (assembly GCA_013389945.1). Lineage (NCBI taxonomy): Eukaryota > Metazoa > Chordata > Aves > Suliformes > Fregatidae > Fregata > Fregata magnificens. The sequence goes on from WAAD01003100.1 coordinate 269,572, forward strand.
CTTTAAATTCTCTTCTTTCAGGCTGGATTTTACTGACGGGTCAGATAAATCCTTTTCTTCCCCACTTGGTTCCTGAGATTTGCTCTGGATTAGAGAAAATGGTTAGTTGTAAGGAAATGAACTCTACAGGAGCTGATCTAGTGCTTACAAGAGCGAAGAAAGCTATTTCATCATCCAGCACCAGCTTGCCGAAGACAGGGGAGGGTGGGTGAGGCCGGCGAGCTAAGCAAGAAGGGATATCAACGTAAGATATGCAAGGGTGAAGCTGGAAGCGTGGGCACGCTGCTGCTAGGTGTGTGTGCATGTCTGTGACAGAGTCGCAGCTCCTTCAGCCACCCCCCATCTCCCTTTCTTGCTCCTGGACATGAAGCTTGGGTGCCCGCTCTCAGGTTTAGCGAGCAGCATTCTCCAGGGAGCCAAAATGTCCGGGGGGGTCACAAAACAAAAGCTGATGAACCAACTGGCCAGCGGGTCTGCATTCAGCAAATAAGCCTGACCACACACACATACATAAAAGGACAGGGGATGCAAAGCGACTGCTCTCAGTCAATGGATGTGTGAGGAGCCACTGAACATGATAATAAAGAGCCACACAACATGCGCATGAACTTTCCGTCCGGACAGTTCATTGGAAGAGTTACCACGGCTTCTGCCAGTGTGAGTTCGCAGCCAGAGTCAGGGGAGGCCAGGTCAGCACTGTCTTCTCCTTCGTGCTCCAGGTCAACAGAAACATCTTCCTTCAGAGAGAGAGGCTGGGAGGTGTCTCCTGAACCAGCCTCTTGCCCGAGGGCCAAGGAGCCCACGCTGGATGCAGGTCCCACTGGAGGGACCGGCACTGCCGTCAGTGAGGCCAGGCCTGTGTTCAAAAGCATGTCCTGTGCCAGACCCATCTTCCCCTTTGCTTTTGCTGATGTCTCAGCTTCAGGCACACGTTCTTGTCCCTCCTGGGCCGCCCTTCGTTCTGCTTCGCTTTGCTCGAACATCTTAATCTTAGAGGCCACTGAGGTTCTCCCATAGCTCTCACTGTCCTGCTGGCTACCTGGGGCCACAATGACATCTCCATGCTCCTGGGACACAGCTCCTGTCCTCCCAGCTGTGCACATCAATGACCCAGACTCTATTTGATGTGTCCCACTGCTTGCTTGCAGCTCTCCCCTGCCTTCATAGATCAAGGCAGAGAGCTGGTACATCTTGCTTCCTTGACACAATCCTGCTACAGGGGAGTGGGAGTGTGGGACATCAGCGGCTTCTTTGGGAGGAGACTTATCCTGCGGTGGCTGCCCCGGAGCAAGGCCACTGTCCCTGGCGGTGTCTCCTACTGTAGGGCTCCTGTCCTGCAGATCTTGTCCCACATTAAACTCCAAGTCCCAGGGTGGCTCTTGCGCTTTGGGATCTGCAGTGTGGAGCAGCCCTCCAGCCATGGGAGTCTCTTGGGGCAGGTCTCTTATTATGGCCTCAGTCTGTTGTTTTGGTTCTTCTGCCTTGGGAGGCAGCTCTTCCATGCAAGGGCTTTTGTCACGGTACAATTCTTCCATCCCACAGCCTTCATCTCTGGTCAGCTTCCCTGATGTGGGCCCTACGTCCTGGGAGAGCTCTTTTATCACGGGCTTCTCCTCCTGGAGCGGCTCTTCTGTGGCAGGGACTTTGCTCTGGGTTGCCCTCGCCATGACAGGGTCCGTGTCCTGGGCCACCTCCCCTGTGGCCGGGTCTCTGACCTGGATCGGCTCTGCTGCAGTATCTATGTTCTGGGGTGGTCCTCCTGTAACAGGACTTGCACCTTGGCGTGGTTTCCATGTAGCAAAGCCCATGTCTTGGGGTTGTTCTTCAGATTCAGAATTGGCGCCCCTGGCTATTGCCACCTCTGCTACAGGGCTCACGTCCTTGGGTGCTCCTTTGTCTACTACAGGGCTTGCCTCCTTGAGTGCCACCTCCGCTGAGGGGTTCACATCCTTGGGTATGCCCACACCTCTTACAGGGCTGGTACCCTGGGACAGGTCTCTGCCCTCAGGCTCAGTGCCTGGGGCTGGCTCTGCAGGGACAGGGCTGGATTGCTGGGGAAAGGGTGTAGGGGCAGGAGTGCTGGGTTTATCCCCCTCCGACCCTGCGGTGGTGGGGGGGTGGCCCTGCCGAGGCACAGCTGACAGAGGCAACTTCATCTCTATCTCTTCCATCTGAAGAACCGCTCTGGCAATTTCCTCCTTGTCGCCGTCTGCTCCAATCCTTCCTGAGAGCCCCTCCACCACTGTGCAGATGTCCGGGCTCTGTACTGGGCTCCCTCTGTGCTCCTCAGCCCTGTGGCCGTCCCCTGCCAGGCCACACGGCTTCAAGCCTTCCACCGGGCTTTGCAGATCTGTCTCCTCTGGTCCCACCTCTCGGGAACACGGTCGGGCTTCACCTCCCTTGGGTGCTTCGCAGCCTGTCAGGCCAGCAGATGCTTTCTCTTGCTGTAGTGGCAGCCCTTCCTCCCGCCCTGAGGTGGGACGTCCCACCAGGCTGGTCCCATCGCAGCCTGTCCCAGGCTGCCCTGGTGCTTCAGCAGGTTTTCCAGACAGTGCCCTGTGATGCTGACTTGCTGACGAAGGGGGTTGGAACCCTTCTGCCGCAGGTGCCATGTGCCCGAGTCCCTCCCTGGATATGTTGACAGTGGTTTCTGGTCTTTCCTCCAAGCCAAGCCGTCCACCAGTCTCTGAGAGCAGGTGTGTTTTACTGTCCTTCGCCTCTCCCTCTGGATCTCCTAAGTAGATGATCCTCTGTGTCGCAGAAGTCTCCGAGCTGTCGTCACTAGCCTTCACTTTAATTTTAACGAGGTCTGTGGCTGCGGCCAGCACTCTGGCCTCCTGCTTCCTGGAAGCTGCAGAAGCACGCTCTTTGGAGATCACCTCGCTTTCTCCCTGGGGAGGCTCTGGCCCCAAAATCTTGGCCCTTTGCCTCTCTTCAGGCTGCTGACATGGCTTGGGCAGACCTGGCTCACTGGTGGTTGCTCCCTCGCCCTGCTCTTGGGGCTCCTCTACACTCACAGCTGGCAGGCGCTTTGCCTCCTGGCTGCGCTCCCCAATGGTTTCCTTCTCATAGATCTCATCATCCCAGACAGACTCAAAATCCTCTGGACTAGCGATCATTTTTGCTCTTGTCCGGGTATCCAGGGCTGCATCTGTTGGCTCTTCCTGGCTGGCCACTTCCTTGGCTTTCCCTACTGCCATCTCCACTTTCGATATGCTTGCACTCATTTTCACTTCCGAGGCACCTGCATGTGCTTCTTCTTTCTTGACTCCCAGAGCTTTCTTTAGAGCTATTGCTTCCAGCCTAGGAGTTTCTCTCTCTATAAATACCCAATGCTCCGAGCCCTGCATTGCAATTGGAGCAAGAAGAGTTAGCATCAAACATACTTTACCTAACTGCTGATGACTGCTGTTATGAGTAACAGAAAGCTGATCTGCCTCAGACAGGGCTGACTAAATTATTATTATTATTATTATTCATGCAAGAGTTGAGGCAGGGTCTATACAAAGAGCCTGACAACTCGCTGATGGAGAGAAGGGACTGAAAATAAGGGTGCTGATGCCGTGACGGGGACTGAGCCCCTCTATCCTCTCCAGGGACCATGTTTTGCTCTGGGTGATGGCTCACTGACATACCTGCAATATCTGCAGTTTTGTTGGAAGTACAGAAGTGGGAGCAATGCTCCCAGCAGACACATTAACAGCCATCAGGGCATCTCTCATGAGGCAGGGGAACACAGCTGGTTAAACTCAACTAGGACTCCCCATCTGACTCCTGTTTTCAGCTGGCTTTAGCAATCTCCATGAGTAAAGGGTGAGATTTCATTGTAGGCAACGATCTGTGTTTTGAGTAGCTTCACTCTCAGCTTCATCCACGTGCCCTAAGACTATGTCAGACTGCCAGAAGCATGAGCAAGAAAAGAAACCACCTTTAGGCATCAGAAAGGCCCTTTCCTCTTCCTACCAGATGCTGCAGCTCAGATTCACTCCAGAGTCCATCCTTCCTTTCCAGCTCTCCAGGGAAATCTCACCAGAAGCAATTATTTAGCAGAGGTTTCTAGCAATGCTGAAACCAAGCGGTTCAGAAAATGTAACCTGTAAAAGGTTACCCGCGAAATGTAAAGGAAGACCTTGGGATTGGCAGCTGAGACAGCTACGGGTACCGCAGCAAGGACCACACAAAGGTTGTGGAGCATCCTGCAGCAAAGACACAGTGGGTATGTGATATACCACACAGTGTATCTGTGCTGCTCCGCAGGAGAGGATGTTAGATTACTGTTACTACATATACTTTGTACATTCACGTGTTTGTCCTGCAAGACAGCTAAAGACTTCACAAGTGCCAAGAACAAAGCACTGCCAAAATTCAACCACTTCTGGAACAGAAGGTAGAAAATAACCCACGAGAAGACAGCAGCAGGAAAACATTTGCACCGATGAGGAAGCCCAGCAGCCTCCCCAGCCATCCTACTGTAGGCAGCACACGCACGAAGGGCAATGCTGCAGGCACGGTCCTGCGGAGTTTACCATGGGGCTGGCTCTGCCCATGACATAGGCTGCCTGGGCACCAGCCTGTGGGCAGAGCCAGCGTCACTTCTGCAGGCTGGGCAAGGCTGACCCTCTGTGGCACCAGGACACACTCCAGCCCCAGTGAGTGGGGGGCTGGCTGCCTGCTCCCTGCTCAAACTAGGAAAAATAATCCATGAAAACGTGAGCCATGCCCCATGCAGGGGTGTCAGGGTGAATGTTCGGAGCAGTTGCACCCGAAATGGAAACCTAATAACTGATATTGAATCAGGGGAAACAGGGGGGCAGAGGGAAGCAGAGCGAGAGGGAAGAGAAAAGAAGATGAGACTAGAGGAGAGAGAAAGGAGGAAAAGCAATTACTAGTGGAAGGGCTTCCACAAGGAGGCAAATCAGAAATTGGTGAAAGCCCCTGGCAGAAAAATGCCACCTCCCAGCTCCCGCCTTCTTTACCAGGTGCCAAAGAAAGCAAAGCTCCCTAGGCACAGTGCCCCAGGCCTTGCCCTGGCAGCACCTGGGCAAGTCGCAGCCCTCACGCCTGCTCTTCTGCCCCAGGCTCTGGCAAGAGCGTGGCTGGCCCCTGAAAATCCCCCACCGAGTGCCAGCAGGGCTGTGCCTGGGTGGCAGGCACCACAGGGGCTGCGCGTGGGTACAGCCTGCTGCTGGCCCCCTGCAAGAATGCCGAACGACCCGCGGGCAGAGGCAGGTGCAGGCTCTTTGCACTGCCAGGACAGATGCTGGGATGGCACACGTGCATCGCAAGCCATGCCACGCACATGACAGTAAGGGCACCCTCCCCCACAGATGGAAGACGGATCCTTGCCAGGGACTCTGCCATGGCACCTCCACCCTGCCACAGCCAGGCAGCCCTGCGCACCCGTGCTGGAGGAGCCAGGTCTTCAGGAGACCTGTCCCACACCAGCTCCCTACAGCGTTGCTCGCACAAGCCTCTCCGATATCCCTTTACCCTGCGCTCCCAAGCACTGTCTGCTCTCCAGATCCCTTCTTCCACACCTGCCTCCAATGCAGGTTTTATTTCTTCCTAGTCCATGGAAATCGCAACAGAGGCAGTCGGTCACTGCCAGGAGCACCAGGTTGCACCTAGGTCTTTCACAGTTGGGTTTGACACGTGAGAGCAACATTATCACTAACTCGGTGGCTGCGTTGGGCCTGCCAGGAAGCCCAGGGTGGTCTCTGGCATTCCCTCAACACCAGTCTTCCCATTCAGCAGTGATGCTCGTGGGTGATTCAACCAGAAGACTGCTTACTTTCTTGAGGGTACAGCAGCTGCACTGCGGTCTCATTGCTGAACCCTTTCTGCAGCCAAGGCAAGGATGTTTGTGGGCACATGCACAAATCTCTTCAGTGAAGCCCTGCCGTCCCCCTTCCCTGGCTGCAAACCACAGGAGGACACTTTCCCTGGACAAAGATGATGAGTTTCTTCAGGTTCCTTCTCTGAGTTAGGGCTTGAGATGTATGTTGTCAATCAAAAAGCCTTAAGACAAGTCTTCTGAAGCCTGGAACAATGTGTTCATCCATGGCAGCACCTCTTAACCGTAAGGAAAACCGAAAAGCTCCAGATTTATTTCCAAACCAGCTTCCTTCTCCTCAAACTTTGTTGGGGTGAGCATAGCCAGTGCTCCAAGGGAACAGCCAACTACTCTGTGGTGTGATCAGATCCCTGCTCTGGAGGGCTCAACACCAGCTCTGGCCACAGCTCTGGTTCCACAGCTCACGGCAGCCCTTGTGCCTCCAGAGCTTGAGGACTCTTGGGGATGTTCGGAGCAAATATCTGGATACTTGGGTATGTCCTCCAGGAAAGAAGAGAACTTCTGGAGCTTTGGAGGTCAGCAGGCTGGCAGGACAGAGTGTGTGCCAAGGCAGGAGCTGAGTCGAAGAAGTGATGATGCTGGGGAGGGTCTGTCCATAGACCAACCTTGACTTCCCAAGGGATAACTTACTTTCACGCTCCCCTCCTGCCCCCCAACGCATCTGCTCTAGGAACAGGAGCATTTGGGAAGACCATTCTTACTGTGGCCTACAGATGACAAGAGAGAATAAGCTGGTAGAAAGGAAAGAAACGATGGCATGGAGCAGAGACAGCCTTCTGCCCCTGCCAACAAGGCCCATAACCTCGGCAGAGCCCAGGGCAGGCAGGAGGCTTCTCCCTTTAGCATCTTTCAATGTCCCTGCCATCTTTCTTTGCTCCTCTGGGAGACCCAGCTCACCTGAGAGGAAAGCATGAGCGTCACGACGAGGGGAGAATGAGTGAATCTGAGACATTGAGATAACACCCTGGATTGCTTTGTCACCCAAAGCTGAAGAGACTCCTGGCACCTCCCCGCCCAGCATTCTCGTCCTCCAGCAGGAGTGAGGACTGAGGGATGGAGGGGAGGGCGGAGATGCCTGTAGCTGGGGGTGACAGATAACCCAACCTCAGCGGGTCTGAAGCCCATGGGCACCGAGGGACTCTCTGGCTGAGCATGATGAGAGCTCCAAGATCTGTAGATGTGCTGTTCTCGTGTCATCACCCTCTCGGGGCCACAGATTGCTCATGGCGACTTCAGGCCAGGAGAGGACAAGCTCCCACATATCAACTGCTGAGTCTCAGCCACGCCTGGAGAGAAATCACTGGTGAGGCCACCTAGGCACCTGCACCCCAGTGCAGCCCTGGCACCTTGAGGGTCTCTGGAGGGTGGAGGGGAAGACTCTCTGAATCAAGAGATGTGTGCGCACCTCACTTCTGCTGTTTCTGTCCACCAGCTCCTAAGTACTGGCACGTAGAGGGTCCTAGCATGGACCAGGAGATGCTGCTTCAGAGCTCAAGCTTCACTGAAGGTGCCTGTATCCCTGTTGAAGCCCGAGGCTGTGCCCAAGCTCAGACTCCAGCTGTGCTGGCAGGGCACAGCCTGCCGACGCTGGCAACTTCTGCACTGACTAAGGGAGATGACAGGGAGCGAGGGTGGGACGAGCCTCGCCCCTGCCCCTGCCTTGTCTGCCCCCCTGCCTGACGCTGCTCCTGCTCCGCTGTTTGCCCTGGGGGCACTCAGGCAGGACGTGCACCCCAGCACCGCTGGGCACCACACTGCGGCGTGGCTGGGTCCAACCACACCAGAACCAAGTCTCAAAGACCAGTTTCCTTCTGCTCAGTGGTATCTTCTCTTGGCTGTCCTGGGAAACAACCACCATCACGTGAGATAAACCCTGCATGCAAGCAGTGCCGAGAGCCCACACTCCTCACCCGTGGGCACTGCGCGAGGACATCGAAGGCAGCATGACCCTGCTTTGCACAGGCATAAGTCCAACATTTCTGATGCCTCCAGAGATGCCCTATTTCAGGGTGCCTGGGCCTGGGGAACTGTAACTGTAGAACTGTAGCCAAAGTGAAAGGAAAGCACAAGGGATTGCTAAAGACATCTTGTAGCTACCTGCCTGCTTGCACCTGGAGTGGACACCTGCAGAGTGCCTGTGCCATAGGGTCAGCACTGCCTCGGGACCCCCAGCACTGGCCTCCGGCATGGCCCCCTCACGCACACAGCCAGCCCTGGGGGTGCACAGCAGGGCTCCACTGGAAGGTCTCTCCCAGGACCCTGTCTCACAGCCCAGAAGAAACAGTCAGGGGAGGAGATTTCACCAACAGCCCTGTCCTGGAGAGGGATCCTGCCCATCCCTGGAGGGGGGACCCACCCAGGGAGGCCAGCAAATGGCTCAGGCTCTGCTCAGAGGGCAGGAGCCACCTTGGCAGGCCGGAGGGCCCCACGGCGGGGCAAACTGTGAGAGCGAGGTGTGGGGAGAGGAGGAGGATGGTGACAACCTCAGGAGAGGAGACAAGGCTTTTCTGCGTGAAAGACTCCATGCTTAGGGAAGCTCCGTGCTCAGATGCAAAATCGTCTAGGGTGTCCTCTTCCATCGTCTGTGCCAGCACGGAAACCCCAGCACCCAGGGGGAAAGAGAGAGAGAGACAGACAGAGAGACACAGAGAGAGAGAGAGAGAGCACATGAGAAGGAATGAAGGAACAAATGGTGGGTAGGTGGGTGGGTGGATGAGTAGATGGATGGATGGATGGGTGGATGGATGAACAGAGGTCACAGCTATGCCAGCTCTAGATGCTGCATTTACATCTCTGCACTTTATACATTTGCTTGTAAAAGAGATGTGGGGTGAAGTCCCTCTTCCTCTTCCCAGCTGAGTGCTTTGATGAGGGGCTGTGAGCTCACCTCTGCCTGGGCCACCCTGCAGCCCCCAGTCTCCGGTCAGTGCTGGGGACAAGCAGGCACACGTGCACATCACGAATACCCCGCAGAGAGCCCCTGGGCCAGCTGCCCTGCAGCGCCCCGCACCCTCCTCACAGCCCAGCCTCACATCCTCACTTGAGGCAAGACTGTCCCGGGAGGGAGCCAGGGCAAAGCGGGCCCCACGTGTGGTGTCCAACCTGCCTGGAGCCATGCCCACTGGTGCGGGCACAGGACTGGCTCCAGAGCCCCCGTGGGGGAAAGAACACCGTGGAGGGGAGAGCAAGCAGGAAGGGTCCCTGGCAGGGAGAGGGCACCCAGGCTGGCAGCGAGGATGCCCTTGCCACACGCTGCCTGTACTGAGCCAACCAGGAACCCAGCGCCACAGAGCACCCAGCTGCACCACATCCACACCCCTCACGCAGCACCGGGGGCTCTGCATGTCCTGGCACCCGCAATTCCAGCTCCCCAGGCACCTTCCTTTCATGCTCACGGTCCCACTGCAAAGCCAGAAGGCAAACTGCCAGGAGGGGAGGATGTGCGTGCAGGATGCCAGTGCAGCACCGCTCACCCCTCCACCTACTTCCACCACCCAGGTCCCGGCTGCTGAGAGCACCATGGGGAACCTCTGCGCAGGCATCCGGTCCTGCTCTGCTGAGGACACCCCTCGGGCAAGAGCTGCACCAGGCACTGCCACGCAGCAGCCTTGCTGGTACGAGGGGTGAAGAAAGCCACAGCCCAACTCTCAGGTACCCCCAAAACACAGCCCTCCGGAGAAGGATGAGAAGTTCAACCCCATGCAGTGCCTGGGCACAAGGGGAGATCACTACCAGCCACGTGAAAACGGTTAGCTCCTTACAAAACTTAGAGACAATGGCCTGGCCAAAGGCCCCCTCCCTCCACCCCGTGTCCCCACCATGTAATTTCCACCACGCTCCCCCAGGGTAGCACAGGAGGCAGAGACCCGGAGCCCAACATCTGAGGAACACCTCCCCGTGAACAACCTGATCCCTTCCATAAGAGAAGCAGCGGAACAAACCTCGCTGGCCTTTTCTGGGGTTCCCTTTGGTGTTTCATCCTCATGCTTGGGTGAGGAAGAGGCTGGTGAGGAAGGCAGCCTCCTGTCCCGGTCCCTGTGAACCAGCTTGCTGTTGGGCTCCTTCAGGGTCCGTTTCAGCTCATTGATGCTGGCCTGATGCTTCAGCAAAACATCTTCTGGCTTGTCTAAAAACTTGGGGAAGGAGAGAGGAAGATAACTGTGATTAAAGCACCAGCCAAGGCAAAAGAGATGAGCAGGGGCACTGTGAGGGTTTGCTTCACACCGGGCTTGAATTTAGGGTCTCAAGAGCCAAAAGTCACAGTGTGTCAGAGCACCCTGGTCTGCAGTTCTCACTAAGACCATTGCAGGGAGCAGCAAAAAGGCAGCATGTGGCCAAACGCGCATGGCAGGCTTCCCTCCATGAAGGGCACAGCACGCCCCTTTGGCATCTCCAGCACGGCCTGCTGAGGACAAGCTAAGCCACCTGGAGGAAGAGAGTGGGCTCTCCCTTGGGATCAGCAAGGGATCGGGCCCTACTGGAAATACCAGCAGCCTCCTCTGCCCCTCTGTCGTGCCAGGCACAAAGGGAGCCTGAGCCTCTGCCCCAGCAGGGCAGGAAACTGGCAATTCCAACGGAGGTCCTTCGAAGTGGACTTCTGCCAAAGGGCAGGAGATCAAGGGCTGGTCAGAGATGTCCAGGATGGATCCCAGCCTGGATGACCATGGACCAGCCGGGGCCCAATGGCAGCCTGGGGCAGGGGCAGGGTTTGGCCTGCTGTGGAGAGAGGACAGCTCAGAGCGCTCAAGTGCAAGGTGGGGTTTAGGCGTTAGAGCATCGTTTTGTGACGGTACAGGCACCAGGGTGGCTCCCCTCGTCCTGCCGCAGAGGTGGGCAAACAGCAAGAACCAGCAAGTTTAAGAACCCTGGCTTCTGCTTCAAACTCAAACTCAAACCTCTTTTGAGGTTCGAAAGGAGTCACCTAAAATACCTCCCCTGTATTTCTCCTCAGCAACAGCCCAGAGACCCAAGAGAGTCCCATGACAAACCCTACCAAATTTTCCGGATCCTGAAGGCTCAGCGCAACTCATGAAACTCCCCCCGCCACGGACCCGCATGTCTGAGCCGTGGAGAAGTGCTTCATGGTTTGCCCACCTCTGGGCTCGGGGTGCGCCGGGGGCTGGGGGAGCAGTACATGCACATGCAGTGGGGTAAGCAATGAGGTGGGCAGGGGAGGGACCGGGACCGGTACCCATCGCCCCAGGGGGTCTGCCCTGCGGTGCCGAGCGGGACGGTGAGGGCTGTGTGGTGCCGGTGCGGCAAACCCCACCGCCTGCCGTGTTTGCCCCCATTGACAGCTCCAGCGAGGATCTACGTCCCACTGCCAGCGGAGGGGAAACCCCCGAGGAGCAGCCACGGATTTTAGGCTGGGATGAACCATTCCTGATGGGGGGCCACCGCGGACACAGGAGTTTGTGCAGGGGAGGGCACAGCCTCCCTCTTCTCTGCGACAGCCCGCTCTCAGGCTGGGCAGATGCAGGCAGCTGCCCTCTGGCATCGGAGGTGGGTGCCAGTGCCTGCCCCCACAGGCAGCTGAGCGGGCGCTGAAGGCAGCTCGGAGACTCATTTGCCCCCGGCGGGTCGGGATGGCAGCTGCAGCGCTGCAAGGAGCTCCAGCCCGGCTCTCCGCGGAGGGGAGCCACACTGCGGGAGCGGGGGGCTGCGGGAGAGCAGAGCCGCTGGGCAGGGCAGGTGACGGAGGCAGTTCAGGTCAGACAAAAGCAGAGCGCGGGTCGGGGTGCCAGCGGGAGCGATGGGACCAGCCTCCACAGGAGAGCCAGGGCCGCAGGGCTGGACGGAGAGGAGACACGAGGCGAGGACATGGTGGAGTCAGTAACACGAGCAGAAGCCAGGTCTTCCCAACGGGCCAAGGACTCGGCATGGGGGCCTGGCCGTTGTGCCTTGGGAGGGCTCTTGCTCACATGTACGATTAGGACTACCTTACTTAGTGGGATAGAAGATGCCGTGTGTGCACTGGGGCAGATCCCCAGCTGTCTGCTCATCGGGCTTCTCTAGCATCCAACCCCCCGCCCCGGTGCATCTTGTATTCCAGTAAATAGGGTGACACACAGTGTTGCTTTCGAAAGGATGGACAATATGATGCACCGATGAGGACTAAGATACTCCAGAGAGAGAATACCTCCTGCTTGTGCCTGGGGGTTGTTTCGTGCTCCGGCTGGCAGCAAAGAGAGGGTTAAAAGTAACCAGCAGGGTCAGTCCAGGGAACTTGTCACAAACATCACAGTTAAGTTGATGGGCTGGCAGACCGCAGAAGGACCGGCCCCCCCCTCCCCTTGCAGCATGGGGCTGAAACGGGCTGGGGTGTCCCTGGGCCAGCCTGGGGGCTGGGGCAGGGAGCGGGTGGGCTGTGCCCGGGCAGTGTTGGGCACGAGTGGGCACCAGTGTGCCTGGCCTGTCCCCATCCCCATTCCCATCCCTGTCCCAGAGCAGGGCTGCTCCCAGGTCCAGCCCTGCCTGGGGATGAGCCTTGAGACCACCTGCAGGGTGCTGGGGAATCAGAGTTGAGCCAAACCCCTGCGACAGCCCCATTTCCACCGGTGAGGCTGAGCCATGCCCAAGGGCCCCACCAGCCTGGGGCACAGCTGGCGAAGAAAGGGCTGCAGGGCACCGTGCCCTGAGGTGACCCTTCCTGCCTGCAGCCCAGCCCTGCTGCCTGTGCCCGGTCCCCTGCCTGCCCTCTCCAGGTGTGAGCCAGCTACCCCTCCACCTCCCCCCTCCTCTGCCCGCCTTGTCTGTACCTTCAGCTCCTTGATTTTCGTTGGGGTGGTCACCTCCTCGTCCTCTGTCTCAGACCGTCTCCTGCTGCCAAACTCATCGTCCTCATCCCGCTTCTCGCCCTCCGCCCCAGCATCGTGGTTTTCGCTGACAGAGGCTGGGCGCGAGAATTCTGCCCGTGGGGGAGAGCCTGGGTCACCCCAGCCCTGCCACCCCCAACCCCCACCCCAGCCCACCATCCTCTGCCCCCCATCCTGCCAGCTCAGACCTGGGGGCCAAGGAGCCCTGAATGCCCTGCAGCAGGGACAGCTGGTCCCCGGGGTCCCAGGGCTTCCTGGTGGCCGCAGGGGTCCCAGGGCACAGGGAGCCCGGGGGAGCCCCATCCCCAAGCTGCCTGACCCCAGCCCTGCCACATCGCCCTGCTCATGCACAGTCTGAGCTATCACTTGGGGTGGGGACAGACCCTCTGCCATGGGGATGCATTTGGGGACAGCCTCCAGAAGGAAGCCTGATGGCTGCTGTAACCTGTAACCCTGCCAAATGAGCCGAACAGCTCGCAGAGATGAGCCGAGCAGCATCCCCCTCGCTCCCGCCAGCGGACCAATCTCCCTCCCCCTCCCCAATTTGGGGCATACCTCCATCAAGGCTGCGAGACATGGTGTACCGTTTGCTGGAGGAACGCTCGAAGAAAGGAGCCGGGCGGTCGATGAGGGCACTGGCCTGCCGTGTCTGCGCCTGCGTCCGCCCGCTGTAGCGAAACTTGGAGCCCATCACCAGGAAGCCCTTGGGGGGTGGCTCCGGGGACACCAGCCTAGGGGCGAGAGAGGTGAGGTGCCATCAGCAAGCCCCAGCCATGCCCCCCTGTGCTGCCCCCCATGTGTACCCACTGTGGCAGAGGCAGGAGCGTGTCTGCCTCCGAGAAGGGAGGCCTGGAGAAGGTCTGGAGAAGGTCTCCTCACCTGAAGAAGGTGTGATGCTCTATGCAGACCTTCCAGAGACGCTTGGCAGAGCGGTGGTTGGGCAGCTTGAAGCCAATGGTGCTCTCAAACTGTTCATACTTTGGGGAGACAGAGAGATGCCGTTACAGGCAGATCCTGCCCTAGAGGACATGATGGGATGGGACCTTCTTTGCCAAGGCCCTCAGGTTCCCCTGGCAGGAGCCATGACCATGCAAACAAAAATCTTCTTCAAAGCAGTGCTGGAAAGGTCCATCCAAAGCCCCACGGGGTGGTGGGATCATGCCCCCACACTTTCAGCCTAAGCACTTTCCTCAACTGTAAATGGCTTTTCAGTGCAAGATAAAATTCCCTCAAGAAACAAAAACCTCTTACAGCTTGTTTTGGCAAGAGGGCATCACCCTCCATTTTAGATGCACTGTCCTTGGCCTCCTGCCTGCTGGAAAACATGGGTGGAAATGCATTCTCCCATCGGTGTACATAAAAGTGAAAAGAGTGAAAATAAAGTTGGAAAATGAACGAAAAAGCCTCCTGATGTTTTTTTGTGAACCATGGAAGACACATCAAAAACGGCCCTCAACGCCCCTTCCTGGATGACCTCCCTACACCAGCAGGGTCACGGCATCTGGCTGGTGGGGAAGAGAAGCTTGGGGTGCCCTCAGCCTGCTGAAGTCACTTTGCCAGTGAGAAAATGAGAGCACGAATAAGAAAGCACTTGCTGAAAGCCTCCATAGGCCACAGGAGATGTGCTCTCTTGGCCAGCATGGTCATTAACTTGGGACCCTTGGGGCAGAGGCTGGAGGCAGGTGAGGACCTCCCTGCCAGGCAGCCCCAGTCCAGCAGAGCAGGCACCCTGCTGTGCCCAGGGGCCACACTGGCGCATGGTACCCACCTCACCCGGGCGGATCTTGATGTAGAAGTTGCTCCTCTTGTAGGAAATTTTAAGGATCTTGGGCCAGGCGAAGCGGTTGATCCTCAGCCGGTCCCTGTAGATGAGGAGGCCGTTGGCGCAGACGCCCAGCATGATGTCGATGCCCTCTGAGTCCTGGAGGAGGTAAGAGGGACAGGAGGGGACTGCTCAGCTGCCCAGTAAGAACCAGTCTGGCCAGCAGTGCCACGGTCCCTCCTGCTCAGTGCTCTGCTACAGCGGACCAGCTGACAGAGAGGTCACTGAATGACAGACTGGCTGAGGTTGGATCTCTGGAGGTCCTCTGGTCCAACACAGGGCCACCCAGAGCAGGCTGCCCAGGACCGTGTCCTTGTTGAACCTTCATTATGGGAGGAAGGGGCTGGGCAGGGAGGGGTGTGCAGACAGCAGGGCAGGATGGAGTGGCACTGGCCATCGCTCCGGCAGCCCTACAGCCCCATACCTTGGCGTGGTGCAGGTCCACCCCATACATGGAGAGCTTCTTGGCGTTCTCGAGGAAGTGGATCTCCGCTTCCCCGGGGGTCATTCCCCTGCAGGGAGACAGAGAGGGGGACATGTGGCCAGGTGCCCCATTGGGCGTGGGCCAACTGTCTGGTCCCCTCCTTGCCACCAGCCCATCCTCTCCTGGGGCTCACCGGTAGGTCTTGTGCAACTCCATGATGCGCTCCTCCAGCTCCCGTGTCTGGTTGGGGGCGAAGCGGAGCTCGCTGACGTAGTTGCCCACATGCTCCTCGGCATCGTAGTCGCCCAACTCGGCCTGCACGGCATAGGACCCTAGCAGGGCATGCGTGACAAAGGAGCAGGGCAGGCGCCCCGTGATGATGTCCGCACGGAGCTGCAGGCACAGGTAGTATCTGCAGGAGGGGGCAGAGGGTGAGAGCAGGGCAGAGGCGCGTGCCCTCCGGAGCAGGCTGGGGCTCCCTGGGAAGTGGCAGTGTGCACCCCACCTTGCACTGCTCTCCGCAGGGACTGCCACCTCCCACGGCCACCTTCCTGGCCCTGCTCTGCATCACTTAGACATGCCACATGCAGCGGGAGGGCAGCGAGCCCCCAGACATCCCCCGGCTGCCCACGTCCTGCCTGAGCCCTGCCCCTCCACAGGCTCCCAGCTGGTCCCCTGGGAGCTGCCCTGGCAGCTGTGCCCATGGAGGGGTAGTCCTCACCTTGTGATGTCCTCCGTGAGCTGGGCAGGGTCTGGAGGGTAAAACTTCACGGTGAAGGCGAAATTCCAGGGCCCGCCTAGGGAGGGGAGAGAGCAGTAAGGGCAGCACCCACGCTGGCTGCACACAGGTGTGCAGGAGCACCCAGGCATCCACTAAGGGTCCCACAACTCCCCCCAAGCCCGGCACAGGGCAGGGACAAGGGGGCTCCAGAAGCTGCCAGGAGAACAGCCATTGGGACACCAGGATGACTTGGTTAATCGTCCCCAAACAGCTGGGGAGGGAAAAGCATCACAACTTCAGGAGCCATCAGCACAGCGTGACTACCAATGTCACAGCAAAAGCCTCACATGTCCCAGAAGGTGACACCGTGGGCAACAGCCCTTCTGCCGCCCCAGCAAGGCAACATCATGGGCAAAGGCACCCCAGGACCTGTCCCAGCATCCCCTCCACACTTCCCCCCATCCCTGTCCTCCCTGCTCAGGGCAGGTGGGGATGGAGCGCAGAGAGGGACCAGGTCTCAGCCAACTCTCCAGTGGCATAGATGGGGTCTTTGCCCCCCACGCCTGTCATGAGTAAGAGGAGAGGTGGGTAACAGGCAGCTGAACGAGCAACAGCATCCCTGTCCCCAGGGTAGCTGCCAAAGGTTCCCTCCAGGGCAGGTGGGGAGGGGACCCACCGGAGGATAGCCGCAGCTGAGCCATCCGGGAGCCCTGTGGGATACCCCAGGGCTGGGGAGGATGAACCCTCCCCAGGCACTTACTGCGGATCTGCTTCTTGATCTCCTTGGAGGGGTCCAGCCAGTTCTGCAATGAGGAGACAGCGGGTCATGGGGGCCCCCCACCACGGAGGGGGTGGCCACAGAGGGACCCCCTGTGCTCACCTTCTGGCTGTCCGAGTCGCAGAAGGTGAGGCCGAAGTAGTCCTTCTCCAGGAGGTTGAGGTGCTCGCACACCATGTCGAAGAGGACCTGGCCTCGAGCGTGCTTCTGTTGGAGACACGGAGAGGCTGATGGTGAGCCAGCTCCCCTGTGCTCCTGGAGACCTGGCAGGCGCAGGCAGCACCCACTGGGTGCAAGCAGGGAGCACTGGGGAGGGTCCGGGCAGCCCTGTCCCTCCAGGCGACCACCAAAAGGTGCAAAAGGTGTCACCCAGCAGCACCGCTTTGGGGACACCCAGGTGGTCCCGGGGCTGTGGGGACAGGGCATGGTTGAGCCCAGCCAGTGCAGGCAGCAGGTCCCATGTGCCAGGGGGACCGGGTGCCCACCCCACTCATCCCCCATCACACCAGGAGACAGTGATGCCAAACCAGAAGGGGGTCCAGCCAGCCCAGGCACCTCCACTCCAGACCAGCAAGCTGGGACAAATGCACCCCAGAGCTTGTGGCGTCCAGGGCTGCCCGTGGGACAAGCTCCTTCCCAACACCCTCCCCACTGGTGGCGGTGGCAGCTGGGTCGCGAAGGACGGCCTGACAAACGACAGCCACGAAGAGCCTGAGCCCCATGCAGGGATGGACGGCACCCTTGTTATCTGGTCCTTTGAGTTCCCCTGAATTTCCTTCCACTACTGGTAGCAGTGAGGCCCAGGCTCACTCATGGAGATGGAAGAACAATCCCTCCCATGTGTGTTTCTCCCCTGTTTACAGCCTTCCAGCCTGGCAGCTTCTATCTCCCCTCTCCAAGGCATCCATTTACCGGAGCACCTTCACCACGTGCCCCAGGGACAGCAGCTCAGGGCACCAAGCGGCACAGCCCCGGTGGCTCGCTGCCCCGCAACTGCAACCCTGGGCTCCTGCTGCCCTGCAAAGCTTTTCCAGCAGTTGCAGTCACCCCTCCTGGGTCTCCTTCCTCCTGCTGACCCGGGTTTTGAAGGGAGGGGCTCACCTGTGGCACATGCCACGGTGTCATACTGAACAGTTTGACTCCCCTTTTTGATTTTTACTGAATTAAGCCTTAATTAAGCATGCAGGCAAGGCACAACTATTCCCATGGGGCCCATGAGAGAGAAAGAAGAAATGCAGCACCAGCCTTTCTAAGCTAAACCCTCTCCCCTATGCCCCAGGTGGCTTTTTTAGAGAGCAGCAGCTCTCTAAAAGTTGACCCCATCCTCCGCACCACAACAGCAGAGAGCTCATCTTTACCCATGCCCAGCGAGGGGCATTGCTCTGCTCATGAAGCTGGCAGTGAGCCTGCAACCCGAGTTTCTGCTTGCATGCCAGTTTTGCTTGGCCAATGCTACGGGGAGAGCCAGGGGACGGATGACCCTGCCGGGGCTCACGCAAGCCGTTCCTGTGCCCTGTGAGCCCCCCACAGTCCCCAGTGTGCTCCGCTCCTTTCCTTCTTCGGAAGGGCTTTCATCTTCGTGACAACCCATCTTTCCACAGCTTTGTGACAAATTTTACCACTAAAGCGACAGTCACGGCCGCAGGAGCACGGAGATCAAAGGCCCTGCTGCCTGTGCCATGGGCAGGGGGCCAGACCGCTCCACCGCCGGCTGCCTCAGGGTGCTCACTCATCCCAGGCAGCCACAGCAAGCAGGCAGCCACGCTCTTTACGTTCATCAATCCTGCGCAGCCAAGACCCGGGGGAGGCAGGAGCTGCGTATAGATGCAGGTCCGCTCTGCGCAGCCAGCTCCCAGCTGCTGCCTAGAAAAACCCGTCTGCCCACTCGCCAGCAGCAAGTGCAAAGGTCTCCCTGGCCAAGGCTCTGGGATTTCTGCTCCTGAACAACCTCAGCTTTTGCATTTTAAGCGAAGTTGACAGTCCTTAAAAATGTCCCTCCCACCAGGACGATGCCGCAGGTCAGAGCAGCGCTGCCTTCCCCATCCTGCAGGCAGGAGACAGCAGCGAGTGCTGGGGACAGAAACAGGCACTCCTGGCAAGTACTTCCCCTCCCAGCTGCCTTTGCCCCTGCGGCAGGGCCACAGGACCCCTCCACAAAACCCAGCCTCAACTCCTGATTTAATCCTGGGTGTCCCCCAGCCTGTCCTAGAAGGGAGAGGTCCCCGTGCTGACAGCAGCTGAAGCAGCCCTGCAGCATCTCCCAGTGCCAAGGCAGCCACTGGCAGGCGCCAGTCCCCTCTGGCCCTCCCCGCAGTGACAGCCACTACCAGGGGAATGCACTCCCCGGCGCATACCCACATGCATTCGCGCACGCCCACACCACATGCTTGCAACACTGCACAAATAGCAGGTGGCCCACACACCCAGAGCAGAGTGCTGGACCACCCGCCCGGGCACGCCGCCCTGCCTGCACACGCAAGGATGCAGCTGCAAGGATGTGCACATGTATCACCCTTACGTACACATGCGCGCGCGCGCACACACACACACACACACACACGGCGCTGCCAGGCTCTGACACACCTCCCCACGTGGTCCCTGGCCTGCCAGCGTTATGGGGAGGGAAAGCAAGGGATAAGAAGATGAGCAGAGAGAGGATGGATGCAAACCCGCCTGGGGCAGCCATGAGGGTCCACACGTGTCGGCCTCTTCGCACCAACATGTGCACACACATCCTTTGCCTTAGCACGCGGGACAGCCAACACGCTGCGCTCATTAGGTGTTGGCAGACAGGCTGGCGCATGGATGTGTCGTGCACATATTGTCAGGCAGAGCTCTATCCCCCATCTATTAAGCT
The DNA here is from genome assembly GCA_013389945.1 of Fregata magnificens. Lineage (NCBI taxonomy): Eukaryota > Metazoa > Chordata > Aves > Suliformes > Fregatidae > Fregata > Fregata magnificens. The sequence continues at coordinate 288,843 of WAAD01003100.1, forward strand.
TCTGCTTCTTAGACACTGTTTTCTATTGTGAGTAGCTGCCAAATTTGGATTCACTGGGCTGAAATTCCCTGCTAGGGTCTGTCTTTCCAGATTTTTTCCTTGTTTTGAAATTTCAACTTAAACCGCTATTTCTGTGGATCCTTTTCCCTGGGTGAGAGGTACAACAAAGCTGTCCTTTGAAGAGCCCTGACATCGGGGACTCGCTGGGCGGGGCAGGGTCCCTGGGCTGAGACGTGTCCCCTCCTTGGTGCAGGCACAGTCCCCTGAAGCTGGGACTCACCTCCACCTCGCATTCGTACTCGGAGGCATCGAGCAGGGTCACTCTGCAGAGGGCACTCTTCACTTTCTTCGTGGTTTTCTGGGGTGACTTCTGGGTCTTGCTGGGGGTTGTTTTGTCAGAGAGCCCATCCGTCTCGCTGTAGTCCTTCTCCTCCATCTCTGTGCCCTGGAATGGGAAGACGCACAGGGTTACCCAGCACCGCTGCCAGGATGGACGGACAGACAGATGAGGAAAGCCCTCCAACAGCAGGCAGAAGAGGGCAGCTGGCGGGGGTGAGGGGAGGCTGATGACCTCTTGGGAGTCCACAGCCAAGCCCAGTTCCTCCACCCCACACCACCAGCACAGCCAAGGTCCCTGGAAAATGAGCCCGGGGTCAGTTCAGCACCCAAAACCTCCCCGCCCAACTGCCTGGTGCAGCAGGCAGGGCCAGGGCAGCACCGTGCCTGCTGGCAGCAGCACAGCTCCCCGGCAGCTCCAAGCCTGACATCGGGATGCAGCTGCTGCTCCCAGCCCTGCCAGGGGCAGCTCAGTCCTGGGACACAGGGCCACCCGCTTCCTCCCCCCGGCCTGGCTGGCAGCCGTGGCAGTGCCATTTCCAGCACAGTCAGCACTTTGGGCTGCCGTACTTCTCCTTCTGCCTGTCCTGCCTGCAAGGACCCACGCAGGCAGCTGGGAGGCAGCCGGTGGAGCCCATCCGCTGCCCTAGTTGTAGGGGCCTCCCCTCTGGGATGTTCCCCTGGGGCCGACAGCACGGGGTAGGTGCCCAGATCACCAGGCTCCCTGCAGCCCCTGTGCTGCAGCAAGGACACAGTGATGGGCAGCAGAGAGCGGTGGCATGTCCCCTTCCTCTGCTGCGCCTTCCTCTCCGCCCCATCTCATGGCACCTGGTCGTTCCTGACTCACCGGCTCCGTATTTCGGGCATCGGACTGTGCCCCGGGCTTCTCATTGGCCTCAGCATCCCGGCTGGTGGGGTTGGCGGCTGCGGCGGTGGGGCCGTGCGCGGCCGCCTCCAGCTGCTGCTGCGGAGCCTCCTCTTGCGCATTCTTCACCTCCGAACCAGGGCCTGTCTCTGTCGTCATGGCCGCTGGTCACCCTGCTCCGCCACCCACAAGGAGAGACAGGAGATGTCACCAGGGTGCACGGGGATGGAGGATGCCGGCCGGGCAGCCAGCAGCCCAAGATGCCCTGGCCGCATGGGCAGGCACGGGACCTGCCTATCTCTGCCCCGCTGCCTGCGCGCACAGACCCACTGTCAGACACCCAGCTCCCTGTCCGCACCGGGAGGTGGCTTTGCAAAGGGCCGGTGGCAGCAGCACAGGACATCAAGATTTCATACTCAGTTGAGCTGGAGGAAGAGAGCCAGCAGTGTGGGGAGGGACATCGGTGGCAGGGGCCCACCGTGGTCAGGGCACAGGGCTCACGCCCCATCCTCACACTCACAGCAGGGAGCAGGGCTGGCCATAACCCTCTGCTCCTCCCAGCCCTGGGGCCTTCGGTAGCTTCACTAGTACTTTTTATGAGTGGAAGGGTTTATTCTGGAAGGAAAAACCAGGCTGTGAGTCAGGTTAAAGGCTGCACTGACACAGCAAATTGCAAACATGGACAACTCCACATATTGCATCCGGGATGGCTGTTTTTTTCCCCTCTGGACTTCCCAGCAGCAGCAGCATGCTGTGTTCCCACGGCCGGCGTGGCCGGACCCTGCGTGGCGGCGGGACAAAACCTGCCTCCAGCTCCAGCTGCCTGTCCTGTGCAAGATGCAAAAACAAACCCGGGGCCGGGGACAGGGGAGGGGAAGGCACTTTCCGTGCTGGGGTGCTCAGTAACATGTTTTTACAACTTTCATGTTTTTGAAACCTTTATACAAATGCAGCGTGGGGCTGGCGAGGGCTCCTGGGATGGTCCATGCACACACAGGTGATCAAGCGCCCTTTGTGACTGTCACCCACGTGTCACTCCGGCTGCTCAGGCCCCTTCAGCTCCCCATCGCTGGGCTCCCCCGGCCGTGTCCAGCTGCACAGGACCAGCCAGGATCACTGCCACCAGAGTGCCTGAGGGCTGTGGCTGGACGAGCTGGCTCAGTCGGCAGCATCTGCCTGTGGTCGCATCACCCACCTTGCCCACAGAGCAGCCACATGAGCAGCCCTGACTAATGCCTGCAACACCAGAAAAACTGCACTTTTTTGGAGTGTGGAAGCCCATATGGGATATTTCTGATCCCCATTTCTGGAATGACAGCCCACGTGGCATGGGCAGGGAGCTGGCTTCTCCCTGAGCTGCCAAACCCCAGGCTTTGCCCCAGCCCTGGCAGCACCAATGCAGGAATGAGGTCCCAGTGCAGCTCCCGGCCATGGACCTGGCTGCCCTGGGGCTGGAGGAGGCAGGGAAAGACCTAAGGCAGGCAGGGAAAGACCACTTTTAGAATCACAGAATGGATTGGGTTGGAAGGGACCTTCAAAGACCATCCAGTCCAACCTCCCTGCCGTGGGCAGGGACATCTTTCACTAGATCAGGTTGCTCAAAGCCCCGTCCAACCTGGCCTTGAACACTTCCAGTGATGGGGCACCCACAGCTTCTCTGGGCAACCTGTTCAGTGTCTCACCACCCTCATCACAAAACATTTCTTCCTTATGTCCAGTCTAACCCTACCCTCTTTCAGTTTAAAACTGTTGCCCCTTGTCTTGTCACTACAGGCCCTGGTAAAAAGTCTCTTTCTGTCTTATAAGCCCCCTTTATATAATGAAAGGCCGCTAGAAGGTCTCCCCGGAGCCTTCTCTTCTCCAGGCTGAACAATCCCAGCCTTAGCGTCTCTCCATAGCAGAGGTGCTCCAGCCCTCCGACCATTTCTGTGGCCTCCTCTGGACCTGCTCCACAGGTCCACATCTGTCTTGCACTGGGGACCCCAGAGCGGGATGCAGCGCTCCCGGTGGGGCCTCACGAGGGTGGAGCAGAGGGGCAGAATCACCTCCCTCGACCTGCTGGCCACGCTGCCTGTGATGCTGCCCAGGATACGCTTGGCTTTCTGGGCTGCAAGCACACATTGCTGTCTCACATCCAGTTTGTCACCCACCAGTGTCCCCAAGTCGTTCTCCGCAGGGCTGCTCTCAACCCATCCATCCCCCAGTCTGTGCCCCAACCCAGGTGCAGGACCTTGCACTTGCCCTTGTTGAACTTCATGAGGTTCACCTGAGGCCACTCTTCCAGCCTGCCAAGGTCCCTCCGGATGGCATCCCTTCCCTCTGGTGAATCAACTGCACCACTCAGCTTGGCGTCCTCCACAAACTTGCTGACTTTCTTTTAGAAAGAAAACACATCTCACACCACAGCTCACGTCCCACCTCTGCCTTTCAGGTGTCCTCAGCACAATGGGGAGATGTGAAACCTTACCCAGAAAAACTGCTAAAACTGGCTCCCAGGGGTGGGAGGGGACAGACAGGAAGCAAGGGAAGGGACGGGCAGAGAAGACAGGGCAGAGAAGACAGAGCAGCGAGTCAGCCTGTGCCTCCTGCAGCCAGGCTTAGCCTGCCCAGGAGCAGCCCTCCCCGGTGGCCTGGTGGGCAGTGACACTGCTGCTGGCCGCGCTGGCTGTGCAAGCACTGTGCAGTCACCGCAGAGGGACTTGGTTCACACCAAAAGAGCCAGGATTTCCCCCCCCTGCCCCAGGGCCACGCTCTCCTGGCCAGAACAGGCAGGACACTGGCTCCTGAGAAACATCAGCTCAGCTTTTCCTAACAGACCCCAGTGCTCAGCCGAGGGCACAAGAAGATTTCAAAGGTCACCAGTGGTTTATTTTTTCCGCAAAGGAAGCAGGGCTGCTGTTTTTCCACTGCAAATTCAAGCAGTTGCATGCTCCCAGCTCCAATCCCTGCGTGGATCATTCCCAACTGCTTCCGTTCAGATCTCAGCGTGTGAATTTTTTAATGGACATGAAATCTCTGGAATGACAACCATCACTTTGGGCCAAAAACACGCCGAGTTTTTCACTCAAGGTTTCTAAACTTTCTTCCAAACTATTTTTTCCCTGCACCAGGAAGCACCGAAACCTGAGGAAATGATGGGGGTTGTTTAAGGGTGGCGGGCTGGGAATTCATCCCACCTCTCCCAGCCAGCCCTACTTTTGCATATTAAGCTTGAGTTCAAACCTTCTGACGATGGGCAACGAGCCTGATCCCAGGGACCCTAACTGTCAGCTGAAGCAGGTGAGAGCATGACACAGGAGTGCCAGGGTGGCGGAGCCCTGGCAAAGGGGTCTGGCAAGCCCCCAGGGACCATCTCCCTGCCCCCATCGTGGCCTGGCTTCTCCTGCCCCCCCCTGCTTTGGGATCCTGGCCACTGCCCCCGTTCCCCAGTCCCAGCACGACTCAGCCCCGCTGCATGCTCTCCCTCCAGCCCCACCTGCTGCGGGTGCCAACGGCCTCCCCGGCACCACCTGCCCCCGCGGCGCAGCAGGGAAACGAGGCTCAGCACGGGCACAGAGCAAACCCGAGCACCGATGGGCCCCGTCCCAGCAAGGGCCCACTGAGCCCATCCCTGTGGCATTGCTCCTGCCCCAGCAGTGTGGAACATGGAGGAGGGAGGAATGAGCCCCTCCATGCTCCCAGGGCCGGACAGGCTTGGGGAGGAGCAGGAAGCCCCTTGGTCTCTCGGCTCGCAGCCATGCTGGGAAGGCTCCAGTCCCCTGTATGGGGCTGCAAAATAGGTGCCAGGGTAAAAGGGTCCAGGAGATGCCCCAAGGGAGATGGGGCTGGCAGGGAAGCCAGCAACCCCGGGGGCACAGCACCACTGCAGCTGAGCCCTGCAGATGCGCACAGTCCCGGCACAGGCAGTACAGGCGGCGGGGGGGCCGCGCTGGCACTGCCACGCTCCTGGGCACAGCCACAACAGCTGCATTCAGGAGGTGGTGGGATGTTGGCGCCACGTCCATGTGGGCAGTGCTGCTGCCTGGGGTTCTCTGCCCACCCTCTTCCTGCCCACAGTGGAGCTGAGCAGAGAGGCCGGGCGCGTGGAACCGGGGCTGCCTGCAGCATGGCCCCTCGCCCCAACGCTGCTCACAGCAGTGTGGGCAGCGGGGCTGGGGGGCTCAGGGCTGGCTGGGCACCGAGGGTCAGCCTCAGCCTGGCAGCACCCAGGCCCCGGGGCTCAGACCAGCAGTGGGATGCTGCCACCCTCCACCACAGCCTGGTCACCTGCACCCGGGGCTGCTGCGGGCCCAGCTGTGGGAGAAGGCCACGGAGGCTGGCATGACTGCCAGCACCCCGACTGTTCCCTCCGCCAGGCTGGGGCTGCTCAGCACCCTAGGGGCACCCGCAGGACTCCCTCGGGACCTGAGCAGCACTCACGGTGACGCAGCTGGTATGACCTACCCCAGCCCCTTCTCCCCCCCGGAGAGCTAGATTTTTTCCCATGGACTTTCCTACAGCACTTAAGAGCTTCAAAAGCAGATGTTTATTATGGGAGCATCTCTGTGCCTTAAGCAGGAGCTACCCCTGATTTAAAGGCGGAAAGCACACTTTCAGACAGCGAGAAGCCGGTTGTGCGGAGCGCTTGCCGTCACACAGCACTTTCCGGATGCAAAACTCAGCTCTTGCTGCTCCACCTCGCAGGACAGCCCTCCAGAAGACCCCAATGTGGGGGGCCATGGGTCAAGAAGGGACAATTTAAGTGACATATTTGCCATCACAAACCTTTAGAAGAGGTTTAGTCCACAACTGCAGCAAACTTAATGGAGACCAGCGGAAACGCTGTCCCAAATCATAGAACGGTTTGGGTTGGAAGGGAGATCACCTAGTTCCAACCCCCTGCCCTGGGCAGGGACACCTTCCACTAGACCAAGTTGCTCAAAGCCCCATCCAGCCCGGCCTTGAACACTTCCAGGGATGGGGCATCCACAGCTTCTCTGGGCAACCTGTTCCAGTGCCTCACCACCCTCATAGTGAAGAATTTCGTCCTTATAGCTGATCTAAATCTACCCTCTTTCAGTTTAAAGCCATCACCCCTTGTCCTGTCACTACATGCCCTTGTAAAAAGTCCCTCTCCAGCTTTCTTGTAGGCCCCCTTCAGGTACTGGGAGGCTGCTAGAAGGTCTCCCCGGAGCCTCCTCTTCTCCAGGCTGAACAACCCCAGCCTGTCTTCATAGGAGAGGTGCTCCGGCCCTCTGATCATCTTCGTGGCCCTCCTCTGGACTCCAGGCTCCAACAATTCCATGTCCTTAAATAATTTACTTTGTTTCTAAATATTAGCCACAGCAGGAGCAGGACCCAATCCTGCAGGGCAGGCAGCCTACCTGGGCTGTCCCAGCCCTTCCCAGCACCTGGCCTTGCTCGTGCACGTTCCCTTCGGAGCGAAGCCAGGGCCAGAGCAGCTCCTGTGCTGAGGCTGGCAGAGGCAGCTGGGCATCATCTCCCTAGACCCTTTCTCTGTGCAGGGCACTGGCTGAAGGACTCCTCCACACCCACGGTCCCCAGTGCCACGTGCCAAGCACAACCCCTGTTTTCAGCAAGGGCTGGCTTGTTTCTGCTGCAGCTAGACCCAAAATGGGCTGGGGGATATTCTCCTCAGGGCAAACATCAGGTGAAATGGCTGGAGCCAGTTGGAGCTCCAGGCTACTGAAACAGGCACATGGGAACAGTGACTGCAAAGAAAGCCTTTGCAGGATCAGAGGTAGACCTGCTTGTCACGCCTATAATTTCCTCTCATCATCTCCCTGCCTGCTCCTCCTTCCCTTGGTGTTTTCCTTTTCGCCCCCTTCAAGCTGGAGTGTGGATTCACGGCTTTCCCAGACGCTCTGCCCCCACACTTCCCCAGCATATCCCAGCTCCAGCCTCCGCAGCACTCCCCTCCCAGAGCCTTTCCTTCCTTGCCACCTCCAAACACAATTTCGCCTGAGCCTGCTTTCCCCTTCCCCCTGCCCGTTGACTTCCTGCTGCAGGACTGGTTTTCAAGATTGAGCATCCCCCTTTGCTCCTGGGCTCTGCTTTCCCCTCCTTGCTCCTTGCTGAGGATGCTGCCCGTCTATGACGCTTCACTTCTGAAGCATCATGGACATGGGCAGGCATGAGTCTCTGTGCAAAGCCCCATGCTGAGTGCCTGAACAGGTCTCCATGGGCTCCAGTGCAACTGGGGTGCAGAGAGCTGGGTAATAACCAAGCGCCCTCCTCCCCTGCCACTGCGTTCGGCAGCTGCCGAGGGCCCCATGGGGCTGATCCTGGCAGCAAAGCCCACCGCCACGCTGCAGGACAGACGGCTGCCGCAGAGACAGCCGGAGATGGGGAGCAAGCTGGGCACAGGGAGCACCCTGCGGGGGTGGCAGTGGCTGCGTGACACCAGGGAAGGGGTCCAGGTACTTGCCAGCCCCCAGGAACAACGGAGGAGCTCACCAGGGCTGCAGCACTCAGCACCCCTGCCATGGGGCAGAGGCTGAGCTGGCAGGGGACAGGCAGGATGAGAGCACATGCAGCATGGGCAGTGCCTCGCAGCCATCCTGGAAACACGAGAGGAGCCACGGCAGGGAGCCCTGGGTATCCTCCAGGGACACATAAAAAGCAAACAAGGAAAGCAGTTCCCGAAGCCCCAGCAACATGCGGCACCCCGGAGCCCCGCTGTCACCCAGCCCTCACCTCCTGGCGCTGGGGGACACGCAAATCCCCAAACCGCTCCGCAGTGCAGCAGGCAGCCCAGAGCGCTCTCCTGTGCTTCTCTGCAGCAAGGCCAAAAAATTATATGAGCTGCCCTGTTTACGGTGAAGGGGGTGATCAGAAACGCGGGGTGTCCCCAGCTCCTGGAGACTGCACACTGCTGCTCCTCATGTGGTACTGGCAGGGGCAGAGATCTGCACTGCCCCGAACTGTTCCCCAGCTCAAAAGTGCCCTGTCCCCGCCACCCGGGCTCCAGGACCCACATCCCACCCAGGCTGGTGCTCCCCACACTGGGCACCCACTGCCGGCTAAAGCCCAGAGCATCCCGCGGGCAGCCAGCAGCACCGCAGAGGATCCTGTGTAGTTGCCTTCTCCATGGCAGGGCCGGCCCTACCTTGGTGCCAGCTCCCCATGCCTCCAGCACAGCTCGTCGCTGCCAGGCTGCCGCTGCGTCCGAGGCAGCGCTTTCAGGAAGAGCTGCCTCTTCCCCAACCCCAACACCCCCGCGCAGTGATTGATGTGTACCGCAGCCGAGCTGGGAACTGGGCTGCCTTCCCATCCCACCGCTGGGCTCCCCCCTCGCCAGGAGCTCTGTGCCTGCACCACAGCCCCTTGCTGTGGCAGGAGGGTCCCATGTGGATGCTGGTGCCAGCCGTAGCCGCCCCCCTTGCCTGCAAACACCTGACTCATCCCAGGCCAGGCACCAAAGAGCAGGCGCAGGCTGCGATCCTGCCAGAATCCTTCCTTGTGCATGCACTGGCAGGGAAGGAGAGCTCAGGTCCTGCACTGGCTGCTCAGCAAGGAGCTGGACCCACTATACATCTTCATCCCAAGTTAATCTGGCCCTTTCCTGCATCCCCCCCCCCCCCCATCTCTTACATGGGTCCTAGGGCAGCAAACACTGCACTGCCTCCAAAACACGTACCCAAGCACCCCACTTGCACTAGTCAGCTTGGAGATGTACCAGCAGCGATTGCTGAACAGAAGCTCTTTCATCGTCCCTGTCCACAGTGAAGTGCCAAGCGTGACACCCAGCACATCCCTGCCTACAGGGCACATGGTTCCTTGTCCCCCCCTTGTCCCTTGGGAGGGACAACACCACAAAGCAAACGCTGGGGCTGGTACCGCACGGCAGAGATGCCTTATACTGCTGTAATGCAACAGCACAAAGTACCTGTAAAGCACAGCGCTGGCACCGCCGCAGCAGAGGGATGGATCCTGCCTTCCATGAGTGGTGGGAAACCCCAGAGCACAGGCAGGGGCACTGGCAGAGCAGCTGCAGGATGGCAGCAGGTGCTGCCCAGCACCCCACACCCGGGCAGCCCAGGGGTGGGCAGGCAGGGCTGGCTGTGGCTGCGCAGGCTGTAGGTCAGGCAGGCAGGCTGCAGGCAGGGGCTAGGTAATATTCACCAGCTGTAGGCAGCCTGTTGGGAGGACCAGTGCTCAGGTAGCACCCAGGGGTTTGGACACATGCTGACGAAAACTCCAGAGCACACCAAGCCATCAGGAGCCCCAGGGGAAGAAGCACAAGCCAGGCCAAGTCTGGTGACTTGCTGGCAGACTCCCAGCAGGCTCCTGCTATCAGGGTGCGGGCACCAACGCAGAGCCTGACCGCACTGGGTGCGGAGGGAGAAAACCTTGCTCAGCCCCAACTGCCCAGTCGCTCACCAGTATGATTTCTCCGAATGGTACCCGTGGGCTGGGATGCTCACGGACTGTCCCCCCACCCATGAACATCAGCCCTCGGGGAACCGGCAGGGCAGGGACCAGATTGCAGCCCTGACACCCCTCCTCACCAGCCTCCTGCGGAGCTGGGCACCGCTCAGCCAGGCTGGCACACGCCGTGCTGGCAGGTGGCGAGCTCGTCGGCCTTGCACAGGGACTCCTGAGCCGTTGGACTGGGACAGCCCGGGGGGGTTTCGCTCAAGCGAAAGGCAGAAGCCTGCAGCAAGGGAGAAGACCAGTCCTTCCACACTTTCCGGCAAGGCCCCCTCTTCCGAAATCCTTGCCCGGTCTGTTTGCACCCTAACCCGACACCCTGACCTCAGCAGTGCAATCCCCATGAGTTTAACCAGGCCAGGGACCAGTTGCACTCACAGCTTCCCTGGCTCCCCGTGGGGCAGCAGTACAGGCGTGGGCGCCCACAGCTCCCATGGGAGCTAGCCCCACGCACAAGGGGGTCTCATCCCAGCCAGCCTCAGCACTCTCAGTGGCATTTCCAGCCTTGAACTCCCCCTCACCCTCACCCTGGGGGGTTGCAGCTGCAGGGGCGTGGGGCCAGGGGCCCCCAGTTCTTGGCTGCTCTGCACCCCTCCCACTGTGGTCAGGGCTGGTGTCACCAATCTCCGAGCACCCACAACTGTAAAACTTCCTTGCCCGGAGCTGCCGCATGAACAAGGAGGAGGAAACACAGAAAGCAGAGGGAAGAGTCAGCCCAGAGCTGAGAGAGGAGACGAAACACAGACAGGAAAAGGAGGGGGAAGGAGAGAGACGGCAGCAGACAAAGACCCTGAGACCCAAGCCATGCCTCAGATTGGACCTGACGTATGATGGGAAAGACCTAATTTATCATGTCATGCACAACCCTCCCTGCTCAGCCAAACTCCCTGGCCCTGGCGAGCACTGCCCAAAGCGGGAGGGAGGCAGCAGGAGCTGCTGCTGTCCCGCGCCTGCTTGCCCCGGGAGAACGAGCAAGCCAGCCTGGGGGGGGACAGGCAATGACCATGGGACGTCCCCCCTCTCTGAACAGTGCTGAACCCCATGAAACATCCCTGTGCTGGCTCCATAAGGTAGCCTAGGGAAAACAAGAGCAGAAAGGATCTTCCCTCCATCTCTGGCAAGAAACAATGATACACCCAGCCGGAGACATTCGGGCCCCAGGGTGCCGGGCTGGAAGGGGCTCACTACGCCCGCTACCCACCAACAGAGATGGAGGTGCCTGTGGAAACACTCTTCTCCCTGGCTCCAAACTCTGCCACTGGTGAGACCCATGGGGTGCACAAGGCATTGGGGAGACCTGAACAGCAACAGGTTTCAAACGGGGTCTTGCTGGCGCCTTGGTCCCTGTGGCATCAGTGCCTGCACTGCACCCCAGTGAGGATCCCACTGTGCTCTGCACGCTGCCCACGCTAGAGGCTACCACACTGTGCTCGACGACTGAATCACAGAATCACAGGCTGGTTGAGGTTGGAGACACCTCTGCAGGTCACCTTGTCCAGCCCCCTGCTCCATCAGGGCCACCCAGAGCCAGCTGCCCAGGACCGCGTCCAGGCAGCTTTTGAGTATCTCCACGGATGGAGAGTCCACCGCCTCCCTGGGCAACCTGTGACAGTGCTTGATCACCCTGACGGTGGAAAAGTGTTTCCTGATGTTCAGAGGGACCCTCCTGTGTTCCAGTTGGTGCCCATGGCCTATGGTCCTGTCCCTGGGCACCACTGAGAAGAGCCTGGCTCCGTCCTCTTGGCAGGAAGCCCCGGCAGTGGCCGAGGATGGCACATGCTGCTGGGAGCAGGGGGAAGTTGCCCCGTGGACAAGCTCCCCCACTTTTCACTAAGGAGAGGCAAATGAACCCCACGGGGTGGTAGAGGCCAACTCATGTAGCACATTTTTCCCTTTAAAAGGGAGGGGATGGCAGAGTCCCGGCAGAGCCCAGGAAACCTCCATGTGCATTTCAGCGCAGGGTTGAGGCCAGCAGAAAGATGTCAGCCATGGTACCACCCCACAGAAGAGCACCCCTAACTGCCGCGGTGCCACCAGGCTCAGCAAGGACCCAGCTAATGCTCGAGTTGTCCCATGGAGATGTGACTCATGGGCTGGGCTTGGTCCTGCACCTCTTCACCCACCAAAAATCCACACCAAGACCCCTCCCGGGGGAGGGAGCAGCTTGGGGACCCACCCACCCCAGAGGTGTCCCCACCAAGCAAGCACTGAGCCACACCACTGAGCCAAGCTCCTGCAAAGGCAGTGGTTGCTGGTGAGTCCTCCTTGCTCCCACCACCTCTGCTGACCCCACAACACGGTTTCCTCACGTCCTTGTGATCTCACCCGGCACAGGAGGCGACCGTTTGCATTCCCCACTGCCATCCAAAGCACGATTTGGTGACTCAGGCACCGAAGCAGAGCCAGCTCCCTCTGGCCACAGTGGGACACAGCTCAACTCTTAGAAGCAGTCAGGGCTAAGCTGGGCTTAGGTTTTAGTTCAGCATCACAGTAAGCCCTTAGATCCCAACAGAGAATGCTGTGGGGGTGGAGGGGCACCGGTCTTATCCCGCCCCCCCC
>WAAD01003100.1:301195-330533 GCA_013389945.1 Fregata magnificens
AGCCTAGCAAAGCTGGCTGCCAACCATCGCTTTGGAAGCATTTGCAAACCCAGAGGAAGACAGGGAAGTGGCTGCTGCACAGAGCAGTTCTATCTACAGGCTGATTCAAGGCTTCCTTCAATCCCAGATATAGCCTCTGATTTAGAGCATCAAAATGTAGTGGTAGAAATTAAACTTGGGGTGGGGGGGAAGCGCTGGCAAAGCCAATCCCTGCCCCAGAAATGCTTGAAAATCCATTGAAAAACTTCACCTAAATTTCCATTCTAAAAAAGAAAAAGTACTTTTTGATGACCACTAGCACCGGGCACATCCCTCACGGGCACGTCCCTCGCATAAGGAAGGCTCGCAGAGGACAACCCTCCCCGTATTCCGGCATACACGCGCCTGCCTGCAGGGATGGAGGGGAGCGCTGGGGTGCAGCCAGGGTGCCCCAGGGCCGCTGTACTACCAGCCCGCCCAGGAAGGGGCTGCCCAGGCGCCTCACAGCCCCAGAGTTGAAGAAGGGCCAGCATAGCTCGAGGCTGGTGCGAGGGGCTGTCCAGAGCAGTGGGAGCATGGTGCTGGGCCCCGGGCTGCACCAAAGCCATGCTGGTGGCTGGCTCTCCAGCCCGCGGGGCCACAATGGCTTTCCCTGCTTGGGAAGGGGACTGTGGGGCCAAGGTGCTGCAGGGATCAGGAGACTTGCCAAGCACTTCTGCAGCACCAGCCCTTTGCCTCTTGCTGGAGCAAAAGCACCTTCCTCCCTGTGCTGTGCTCCCCAGGGCTGCCCCGCCACAGGGTCCGTCCCCCCCCGCCCCAAGCCCACACGCCGGGAGCAGGGCAGCGTGGTGCCCATCACACCGGGAAGCTCAGGCAAGGAGGGGACGGTGGCAGGGCTGTGCCACCGCCTGGCTGCTGGGTTTCGTGCACACACTGCCAGCACCCTCGGCAGGCTGGGAGCTCGCCTGTCTCCCGGCAGGGGAAACTGAGGCACACGGGGCTTGGTCACACAGCAGCCACGGCAATGCTCTCTCCCTGCCTCCCACCCTGGTGGGGGATGTAGGCATCTGGGATGGGCCTCACCCTGCAACCATTCCCCTGCCCAGAGCCTGCACCCAGCTGCCAACTCAGGCCTGGGGTCCCCGTCCCCCCCCCCGAGAGGGGCATGGCAGGGTAGGCATAGGAGAAAACACGACATTAATCCTCAGAGTGCTTTAAATCCAAGCCAGGGCTAATCATTACTTGTAACCTCCAGCCATCAGGGGCACCCACAGGCACCCCGTGGCTGGTCACCCTGTGTGGGGACATCATGCCCGTGCCTGCCCCTGCTGCCCTCCACAGCCCAAGCAGCAGGGAGGATGTGGGGGCCAGGCGCCGCATCACGGCACACCTGGTCCATGCCCAAAACAGTCTTTTCCTGAAACGTCTCACTTGACCCACTTGACCCTGTCACCGTCTGTTCAGATCTGTCCTCACATTAGCAAAAAAGAGTTTGGCACCTACCTTGGAGGTTCGCACAGGCTGAAGCAAGCGCTGGAGGGGCTGTTATGAGAATATTTGTGGGTTTTAACCCAATTTCCCTGCTTTTAGGATGCCTGAATCATGATTTCTGAATGCCTAAAGACACCAGCGCAGGCTTCACTCTGGTTTCTCCCCATCCGACCCTCTCCTAACCACAAGGAACATATGTCGGGGAGAGGGAAGCAATGGCACCCCTGCGGCTGCGCAGCCATGAACCACATCCACACCGGTAACAATAGATTAGAGCAGGATCAGGACCCTAAGAAACCCCAGAGCGACACCAAATAAGACTAAATAACAAGAGCACATGCAGCACGGCCCCCCTGCCCATCTCGGGGTTCAACATCCCGCTAACGAGCCGGGCTGGGGGCACCGACCCACCGGACAAAGCCAGCTCTGCTGGGGCAGCGTGAGCAGCTGGGGCAGGAGCAAACCAGGGAGCAGCCTGTCCACTGGTGAAGACCCACAGCTCCAACGAGGAGCGGGAGGGCAGAAGAGGAGGAACCCTCTCCTATGCACAGAAATATCAATCCCGCTCCCCACAGTGCAGCGGCTTCCCAGGCTGCTGCAGAGAAGGACATGCACCCTCTGCGGGTGCCCACGCACAGGAGAAAAGAGCTTTTTAGCTTTTTCCAAGGCAAGGACAGCTCTGAAGCCTCGGAGATGTTCAAGCCCTGCAGGCAATTATCAAAGATAAGAGACAAATATTTTAAAGGCCAGAAGGGACAGAAGAGGGTGGGGAGAAGAAAAAGCAAATCGGCTTGGAGCCGCAGTGGGGTGGGCAGCAGCACATGGGCTTCCTTCATCAGCTCTGACCTTGCACATAGAGGACACCATGGGACACTGTGGGACACAGCGGCGACTTGGGCCATGTGGGCAGATCTGGGGCTACTGCGGAGAAAAAAAAAATGGTGCCAAGGAGAAGGTACCTCGGTCCTGCCCCCGGACTGCAACTGCACTGCGGGGTGCACCACAACCCACTAGTGCTGCCCACACTGGGGTCCTGCTGCCTCCCACCACCCCAGAGGGCAGGACATGCTGTGCCGTGCCCCTGGGTCCCACGGGACAGTGCAGTGCCCCGCTTGTCGGGGAAGCCTCCAGGGACCTTCCACACTGGCCAGGCTCGCTCCCACCTATCCTCACATTTTCCAGTTTGTCTGGGACAGTGCCCCCAGGTCCCCAAAGATCCCCCCATGGCGCCTCCAGACCTACTGCAAAGCTCACCAGGAGATGTCCTGGCCGGAACTGGGGCTCTGGCAGGCACCCATTGTGGGGACCACCCCACTTCACTGGACTGGGGCTCAGTTGCGTAGGGTAAGCCTCGAGGGCAAGGAGGAAAGAGGCCCCCAGCCCTCCCCACCCACCACGGAGGAGACAGGGAGGGGACAGGCCATGCCACCAAGTCTGAAGGAGCAGCAGTGGAGCTGCCCCAGCCCCTGCACTGCCGCACACCCACCTTCACAAGCCCCACGTGCTCCCAGCCCCCCCTCCTCTCCCATCGGCTCCCCACCAGGTTGCATCCCCCAGGAGCTGAGACGCTGTCTCCCCCCAGCCCTGCCCCGGCTTCACTGCGGCACAACGCGAGAAGTGCCCGCACACCAGACAACCAGTTCTTGGGAACGGATTTACTCCAATTCCCTCCTGCTTAACCCCCTTTATCTGTCCCCTGTTTGTCTTTCAGCAGCAATTAGCTCTGCCTGGGCTGCTTTCCCTACCTGTTTTATAATGTATGTATTATATACATTAATGTAGCATCATCACCGTGCAGTCAAATGCACCGTGCACCATCACTTCAGAAGGTCGGAGTCCCAAAGCCACCATGCCACTGGTCCCCAGCCATGCCCGCAGTGACCGATGCTGCAGCGCTCACTTCTACACCCAAGTCCTAAAATATACGTGCGGCATAGCTGGATTCCAGCTGCTGCGGGGAAAACTGTAACTTGGAAATTTCCATGCTCTGAAGCATTTCACTGATACTCAAAAGGACCAACAAGGTGTCAAAGGAGCTTGAACAAGTCACAGGGCTGAGCAGGAGCCAGAAATAGCAACCAGGAGCCTGGGCTACATGTGCTTGGAAAGACCATGGCATGGGCAGCCAGACACCCCTCATCAGGCTGCCCCATAGCAGAAAACAACCTTCAAATGGTTGCCTTGGTGGAGATGGATGGCAAGAGGTTCACGGCCTTGAACAACCTTTCTTACCTGGCTCCAATTCTACTTTGCTAAGAAAATACTTCACTAGTCTCACTTCAACACATATTTGCAAGCAACAGCATTTGTCTCCCCGCAGAGCTGGGGAGAATCCGTCCTTTGGCATCCAAGTGCCTGGACAGTATGGACACCCAAACTGGGGACAAACTGAAAACTCCTCAATGACTTCCAAAACGCAACCAAAAAAACCCCACCACCATCAGGCTTCAGCTTGCTGCAGTGCACCTGGTTTGCAAAAATCCTTCAGAAGGAAATCAGAGGCCAGAAAGCACCAACCTCGACACATGTGCACTGAGGACGCAGTACTTCAGCTTCCTACCCGGCTGTGAGCTACAGCATCGAGGACAGGGCCAAGCCTCCCGAGAGGATTACATCTGTGGGCACTTCTGACAATTTACATCTCAGGTTGAGGGTATCTGAGCCCAGAAAGGACACGGAAAGATGCCCAAATAATATTTTTGAAGCATAACAACGGGACTTGTCCATCATCCTCAAGTTGGTTCCGAAGAGCTCAATGGATTTAGAGTTGTACCAGACATGCTGGGGGTCACCTGCCTCCCACCAGGAAAAGGGAGGCAGGTGACCCCCACTTTTAATCTGAATTACAGAAACACCTGCTCAGCAAGGAGCCCGACAGCACGGTTTGCAGGGACCAGAAATATCTCCCCGTGCACACGTGGGGAGGAGGGAGGTCGTCTCATCCTCCCCACCGGATCGCGGGACAGCAGGGGCTGCCTGCAATGGAAGCAGCACACCAGGAGGTCCAGCCAAGCAGGGGACTGTGCTCTCGGGTTAGGACAATGATGGCTGGATGCAGCCACCAGCTCGCCAAGGTGCCAGGGCACCAAACCCTGTGTCCCAGCTGCTGCCAGGGAGGGGACTGAAAGATGGAGCTCCCTTTGCAGGCAGAGCACATCTCTCTCCAGCTCACTGCTGGCGTACCTTGCAGCCAGGCTTGGGAAACGCTGATAAGATGAGGGAAAACATCTTCTCTCCCTCCTCTCGCGCTGCCCTCCTTCCAGACAATTAATTCCAGCCCTGCACCAGCCCCTGGCTGTCTTGCAGCGCCGCTGTGAATCATCGGCAGCGAAACGCTGACTCACAGAGGTGAGGCTCCGGATGCGGCTGACGTGGGAGCCCTGGTCCCCACAGCCTCCTCCGAGCTCGCTCCCGACAACCCTCCTTCAGGTCCCCACACTGCCTCTGTGAGTGGGAGGCCGCGGCGGCCCTCCACTGCAGCAGGGAGATGATGCTTCAAGAGGTCATTTAATCCCACTTGGTTCAACACAGGGAGCAGCTCCATCCATACTGGCCCGACAAGCCTTTAATAGTCTCCTGCAGTGGAAACTCCTCTCCCTGAACCACTGCCTGTGCCAGGGCTTTATCCTCATCACATTAGAGAGGTCTTCTCTGGCATCTCACCAAACCTCCTTCCCTGTAGTTTTGGGCTGTGGTTGTCCCTGGCCCGAGGAGCCAGGGCAGAGCTCCTTCTGCCTTTCCACTATTTCAAGCTCTGCAGCTCCCTACCGTCCCCAGGCCACCGTGACCCCTCCACGGGAGCAGCCCAGCAGAGAGCCGGTGCTGGTGGCAGCTCAGGCCTGCATGGAGGAGAAGGCGACACCCATGGTAGCTCACTCAGCCCAGGGACAGCAACCCCCTGTGGCCACCATTCAACCAGGAGGACCTGCGTCCACCCCGGTGGGAAAGTGCCTTCTCAGGTCCATCAGGTTCCAGCCTTGGTCCTTCCCAGAGGCAATCCGGAGGCCCTCAGAGAGCAGCAGGTCTACAGAGCCACCGAACCAAGGCAAAGACAGCTGCCCAGGGAGGTCCCTGCAGGACCAGCCCCAGGAGCTCCCCTCTGCTCTACCCTGAAAGAGCAGAAAACAGCTGGCAAAGGCATGGGCAGCTGGGCACTGAGCGCTGCCGGGTCCAGACTGAAAGCATTTGGTTCCTCCTCCTGCCATCAGGGTCTTGGCTGTGCTGTGAGGGTCTAGTCCACGTGCCCTTGCTGCCTGTAGCTGGATGGACCTTGGGGTTCACCTCTCATCTCTGCCTGCCTCCTGGAGATCCCTGTTAGCCGGGACAGCAAGGCTTTGTGATCGCAGCACTGAGATTTGCCATCTGGTGCGTAACGACAGCTTTCTAAGACCCCTCATGCCCACACACTTGTCTCAAGCCCCCTCTCTACATTCCCTCCTCATGTCCTGCTATTTTCTCTCTGTTCCTCAGATCAGTCACACAGATGGATGTTTTAGCATCCAAGTCTTTTTCCAGACAATCACAGTCTCTTCTGATATTCTCTATTTACAGTAAAGCAGTTCCCCCTTTGCCTGACACCAAAGGCATCCTCCAGTTCCCAATGACCTGGCCCCTGTGCCCACCGAGCACTTAAATGTGCACACAACAGGCAGGACTAAAGCACAAGAGCACAGGCACCGCATCCCACGGGCACCGCGCGCGGCAGGACTCAATCACTGCAGAAGCAGCAGGGCACTGGGATGCTGAGAGGAGCTTTATTGCTCACCCATCCCCTGCCACCACCATCCACCTCATCCAGTCCTCCCTGCAACCATGAGGTGCTTGCAAGCATCGTCTCTCCATCCACCCATGAGCCTTGCACCACACGTCCATCCACGTCACTGCATACGTGTGTAGTCTCACGGCCACATTGCCCACAACTCACCCTTTTCCCATGACCTCCAAGCCTGCTCCCTCCCACCCACCTGCCAGGAGCATGTGGAAAGGAGATGTCAGACCAACATAGCATGATGTTCTCCTGCCCAGCAGGATGGTGTGAGCTCAAGTAGGTCACACTAGGAACATGAAGGATAGCGTGAGCATTCCCTCTTCACCTCAGACGCCTTTCTCACCAGCCTGTGATCAGACCTCACACTGGACCAGCTGAGCTCTGCTGCCTTGTCCTGCTAACCAAACCAAGGCTGGCCCAGCACACAACAGCCCGGCATCAGGAGGATCTGGCCCTGCCACAGCTCCTGCCTTCAAGTAGGGAAGACCAATGAGGTTTGAACCTGCTGGTGGAGATCACCACCAACTAACCACAAGAGGCTACTCCCAGTGAAACGGCAGGGACACGTCAGCTCCTGTCCCTCCAGCAGAGATGACAGGTCTAGCTCAGAGCCTGCCTGGCAATGGAGGGCAGGAAGGTCTCATCAAGGCTGTCTGGACCAGTCCGTTCCTGAAGACAGGCCCAAGCCTGCCCTATCAGCGGGCCTTAAATCAATGTAGGGCTTTGATGGCTACTACAGACATCTTTGTTGGGAGAGGTGGTTGCTTTCCAGCCCCAAGCAAGCCTGGCAAGCTTGGGCTGTTCAGTTGGCGTGCTCTGCAACCACTGACCTGACCTGGAGTTCCTGAGGGATGCTGAGCGGGTGAAAAGGAGTCAAACCCAGGCCTGAAGCAGCCGCTGAGCACCACGATGAGAAGCTGATGGTGGCTCTTCATCAGCAGGGTGCACGATGGCCAGGCTGGAGCTGCCAAGCGATGAATTGGGCCAAATGAGGAAAAACATGAGGGTAAAGGCAGCAAGGATGAGATGATCCTGTGGCACCACACTCATGCGAGGGCAGTGATCCTGTGTAACACCTCCACAAGCTTTGGGATCCACCACGTGGAAGGAGTCCACGGCGTGGGGCTCTCCCACCTCTCTGAATGGGGTTGGCAAAGCTGCTCTCCCGCAGCAAGCTCAGACTTAATTGACACGTGTTGAATCTGTGTTTGGGCAATTATGTATTTATATTATGTCAGCAGTTGCCAAGAGCCCGGACATCTGCTCGCTCATCATGTGTGAGCCAGGCAGCGCAGAGACATTTGACCCCAGAGCAGGATGCTGGGCTTTTGCAAACACAGCTGACAGTCAGAAAAGTGCCTCCCCCGCCACAAACCGCACTGTCCTCCACTGGCATTGCCTTCGGGAGATGGGCAGTGACCTGCTGCCCATGGTGGCATCCCCCGGCTCCAGGGTTAATAAAGGAGCCTGAGCTTATTTCACCAAACTACACTCTGGAAGCCAGGCTCAGCTCCCCTGTGGCTCCAAAGGCATCGTGCCATGGGTCAAAAATGAATCATGAGAAAGTCAGGGGAAAAAAAAAAAAAAAAAAAAAAAAAGGCAAAGTTGAGAAGCCACCGAGTTCACAGGGAGAGGGCAGGGCTGTCCCGCAAGTCAGCCTTGAGTTAGGCAGCGATGGCAACTCACTGCCTCCCCGGCTCAGCTGCCAGCGTCGAGAGCAGCCAGGGCAGAGTCCGTCCTGAGAGACCAAACCCTCCTTCCAGTTTGCTCCCTCCGTGCTTTGGCCCCAGCTCTTTTGGCCCCAGGAAAAACCAGGGAAGAGGAGCGTGACCTCTGCTGCGTCCTGGGAAGGGGGGACTGGGACGGGGCTGAGGTGCCTCCTCCTCCAAGCCTGCCAGGATGCAAGAGCAGCACATCCTCTTCCCTGCTGCCCTGCTCCCGCCATGCATGGCGGCACACGGTCGTTTTGCAAGACCTGGGCAATTCTGGGCCATTTTAACCAAGGTTTCACTCCTACCCTTTCGAGTGACACCTCCCAGCTGAATAAATAAGTTCAGGGATAAATTGCTGTGACCCCTCGCAGCAGACAGCTCAGGAAGCCAAGAATCACCTTCCACACAATGTCATTAACATGCAAATGAAGATCTCTCAACCAGTGGGTCAGAAGAGCGGTGATTCAGCCCTTTGCAAAAACACCCTCTGCTTCTCCAGATGAAAGTGCAGCCCAGACACCACCCATCAGTAAGATGAAAGAGCAGGCGCAGACTGCAACCCCCAGCCACCCCTCATCCCCTGGTTTGCTCTCCCTGCTCCCAGAGGCCCATGTGAGCACGTGGGATGGGACCAGCAGCACCAGCCACGGCATGCCGCCTGCCATCGCTGAGCCCAGGCGCCGCAGCACCATCTTCTTGGCAGACCACGACCCGCCTGCTTAGCGGTCTAGGGATTTCTTTGCTTTCCTTGGCACCCATGGGTCATCCAGTCTCACCCATTTTCCCCTCCAAAAGCCAAGTCCAACTGATGCCCTCGGCCACACCAGGGCCCTGCCTATACCTGCCCAGCCCAGCCAGGGCAGTAGCTCCGCAGCCCCGCAGCCTTTGGAGGTGCCAAAGGGCCAACGCTACTCCAGAGCTCTCTGGTTTCAGCCCAACTCCCTCACACTTCAGCTCCCTCCCCCTGATGACAGCCGCTCGGCAGCACAAACAGAAATGCCTACCTGTCACCAGCTGGCTGAAAACCATCCCCTGCTCCCAGGCAGAGCCACTGCTGCTGCTCCCTGAGACCCATCCCTGCTGCCCACCGGCCACCCACCCCAAAGCATCTCCAAAGCAGCCCAGCAGGCAGATGCAGGCAGGTGGCAATGGCTGCCTCCTCGGGAAGAGAGCCTAGTGGCAAGGGTGCACCGTGCCAGCACCGTCGCTGGCTCTCAGGGACAGAGGCATGTCTCAGCAGGGAACGGCTCGCCAGTCCCCTCCCTGACCGGGGATGGGCACACCGCCATGCAGCACCTTCGTGCCAGCACAGCCACACCGGCCCGCAGGCTTACAGGGACCCCAAAGCTCAGCCCACACCCAGCCTGGAGCACAGGCTCCCACCGGCAGCGTGGCAGCTCGGCCACTCGGGGGCAAAGAGTGCAGCGAGGACAGATCCTCACGCCAGGATCCAGCAGCAAACCGCGCAGCCCCTGTGCCAGAAACCGTACAGCCACCAGCAACCCCGTCCTGCATCACCCTCCGCTGGCTGCCTGCATCCTGCCCGCTACTCCACAAAAGAGCCCAGTGGGGTGTGGAAGTTCATTAAGGCTTCTTGCAAAACCAAAGGCTGCCCAGCTCACCCCCTCTGTCACGTCAGGCAGCCCTGTAAAGCCAGGAATGTGCCTCTTCCAGGCAAACGCATACCTTCTAAAAGGCATGCTTGCGTTGTCAGCAGAGTTTGGAGCACACTAGGAGTGGGGAGGCAGGAGATTTATGATACGACAGTGCACCCGGGGCATTCAGCTCTTCCAGCAAAGGTCCAGCAAGAAGCACTGGCTGTGGGCAGGAACATTTACAGGAGAGGGCCGGGGAGAGAGCAGGTTGCTTAACATTCAGCACACAACATCCTCCAATCTGATGGCACACGGTGAACCAGTCCTGTGGATGCACTGAAGGGTTTAAGCCACCACCCAGAGCAACCTCCCCATCCTCCAGCCCCCAAGCAGTCATCGGCACAGCTCCTTCCCACACTGCAGGATGTCATTTGATCCAAAGACTTTCCAAGTGCGTTACAAACACCTGGCCTTGGGAAGGTCGTAAAGAAAAGGGAGCCAAGGCCACAACTTACCCAGACAGGGTTGCAGTCACCCTGAGGGACAGCCCTGAGTAGGGACACCTGAGCAGTGCAGCCACCAACACCTCCCCGAACCCTTCTGCACCACCCAGCCTTCCCATACCAGCCTGACCGCCCTGTCTCAACACAGCCACCACCTAAGGAGGACTGAAGGCACCCAGGCTCCATTGGCACAACTGTCCCAGAGGGGAAACATGGTCCCCCGGCATTTCACAGCCAGGCCACTCTGCATCCACAACGCCCAGTCCAGCGAAGGGGCTGCATGTGAGCCACAGGGTGCAGGAGCCCTGGGGCTCCCCACTTTTTGCCCTGCTTCGGTGCAAAACGGCAGAACCAGGCAGGGAAGCAGCTCTGAGGTGGAAGCCCCAAACAAAAGGGTCAACAGAGCTTCAAGACAACTTCCTTCCCCAGGTTGAGGCTGTCAGTGATCTTGGGCAGAGGAACCCCAAATCAGGGTTCAGCGATGCCCAGAGACGCCCTGGGGTGCCCTTCTGCCCCGGGACAGTGTGCTGCGGCCAGCAGGACCTCCTGCTGTGCTGCCTGGGGAGGATGTGGGCAATGCCAGAGCAGACAGGCAGCGGCGCAGGCAGCGGCACTGGGGATGGTACCCAGAAAGCTCCACCTCTGCCGGTTGCTTAGCGACCAGCATCCCGCAGGAGCCACCTCACCCGCACGTCCCTGCCAGCAGCGCCAGCTCTGCTGCAACGGCTCTGGAAGCGGAGGTGAGACCAGAAACATCTACCTGGTATCCGCCAGCTTCCCCCTTCCTGCTGAAGCACCAAGGCCTGGCTGTGCCAGGAATGTGCTCTGCTGCAATCTGTCCCTGCACCCCATCGGCCCCCATGTCTCGGCCCCGAGCCATGCCTTGGATCCAACAGGAAAGGGAGCAATGCTTTTAGATGAGACAGACCTCCCACCCCAAATCCAGTTGCTGCCTCCAGAAGCTGATAAATACTAGATAGGGAAAGGAAAAGGACAAATGGAAACCACTTCATGCCATCTGAGCCCATCTCAAGCAGCCAGCCCAGCTGACCAGGAATGAGCATCTCCCACGGCGCCACGCAACCTGCTTTCCCAGGGACACCGATGCGTTTGAGTCCCTGCCGTGCTCTGGTCAGCATCACCCTTCACAGCTTGGCTCCCTCCTAGCAAGTTCCAAAGCTGCAAAAGGCAAATCACAAGCCTCAGCATCACTGTTGCTTCCCAACTGATAAAGGCCAATGTACTTGGGAAAATCCCTCCAAACATGTCAAAATTCCTTTGCAGGGAAGAAAATGCTACAAGCCCACAGGAAGAAAAGCAGCAGATCAATAACTGAAACAGCCAGGAGCTGGAGCTCAAGGAAGGGAATTGTTCTTGCAAACGTCTTTTTGGACACTGCCTGCAATTTATGCTGCTGCTCATCTCACTTCTGGGTGAAGACAGATTAGCTGTCTGGAAAGAGGAGCAGGAAATTGATGTATTAACCATGGAGAATCAAGACCGGAAAATAGACCTTCTGGGGCTTCCTTAAACTATCCCCACCACTGGTGTCTCTAGCAGAGGTCCGACCTCTCATGGGTGAGAGCTAGAGAGCAAACCAAGCTTCTCCTTTGACTTGGCACCTGAAAATCTGATTAATCATCAGTGCTGCAAGAAATCAATGTGACCGCAAGCACCTTGCCCCAAAGTCTCGTTAGAAAAAGCTGAGGGGCTTCCACAAGCTTTCCACCCTGCAGTAACAGTCTCCTTGCAGCTTGGCACTGGGTGCCAGCACCGCAAGAGGCAAAGGCCCCGTGCATTAAAGTAGCCTAAGATACCTGCAGTTGGGTCTCCAGAGGCTGCTCTCCCAAAGGTCCCCACCTTCCCTTGCACCCTCACTCAGGGCCATGCCAGCTGGCAGGGGAGATGCTGCCGGCTGGCATGGCCCAGCCTCCCACGCCCGGCTCACTCACCGGCATCATCAAAACCAAAGGTTTTTCAGTGAAGTGGAGTAGAATATCTTAGGTGGGTTGTTTTTTTTTTTTTTCTTTAAAGATATGTGAATGAGGTACTTTATGCAACAACATGACTACTACTATAGGTTTTTTAAAACAAACCAAAAAACCCCCAAAAAACCCATTCTTCTTTGAATGTAGGTTTAATAAGGCCCAGAGGACTGGTCAAAGGCACCAGCAGGGCCAGGGCAGCAACCAGGAACCACAGCAGGCTGTTCTGCTAAGGCCCGTGCCATGCTCCCTCATGCACGCAGGCAGCCAGCTTCTGCTAGAGACCGAGCTGCTGACATCTCTCCAAGCACTGGCTTGATCTGGTCCTGAGACTACAAACAATGCCACTGCTTGGGATTTATTCCATTTGCTTTGTATTATTCCCAAATACAAAGCTTAAAATTCCGTGGGTTTTGTTGTTGGGTTTTTTTTTTCCCTCTTCAACTGAAAGCTGAAGTCTGATTTACCCCTCAGGTGCAGGCAGGTCTCCGCCAGTCGCAGGCAGCAGCGCCCCACTGCATGCAGGCAGCTGGGTGGGTGCAGGTCCACTCTGGCTGGCCAGACTCACATCTGCCCATGCTGTGCCCATGTAGGCATCCAGCCCGGGTACGACACCAAGTTTGTCACTTAATTTTAACCCTTTCCATCCCTGGCACCACTCCTCCACTTCCCCGCGACCAGATGCCAACCCTGCCAGAGGGGTGGCAGGAATCAGCCTCATTTAGATGATGCATAGATAGAAACCTGACAAACAGCTGTACAAACCCATGCCAGGGTCAAAACTGGGAGACATGCACAGAGACACCCAGCTCCCGCTGCAGAGCAGGGGACCTACGATGCCAGCCGGCCTCCCAGGCACAAGGCAGATATTTTCTGGTAAGCAAATATTGCTGGTTTTCCCTCTCTCTCCCCCGACCCTTCCATTTTACCTCATGGACAATCCTGAGCAGTTGTTTTTCTCGGCTGTTTAAATCTCTCTCCAGCTCCCAGAGGGTGTACGCTTAGCGCCTGCAGAAGCTCATCTAGCTTTGATGTGTCTCAAATTCTGCCCCCAGGCAGTTGACAGGTATTCAGGGAACTTGGACAATTAAATGACAACAGAAGGAAGGGCTGCAGGAGAAGTTTTTTTAAAAAAATAAAATAAAATAAATAAAGGGGGAAAAAAAAAGCAAACTCGAATGAAGCCTCTCCTCCCCACCGCACCCAAGGGCAGAGCCCCAAAGTGGGCAGAGTCCGTGGTAACCACCAGCGCCTCCTGCTCTCATGCTTGGAGAGGAAGGTCCCAATCCAGGCGCCCTGGGCACAAAACCCTGCTCCCAGCACAGGAGGGTGCTGCAGTCAGCCTGAACGCAGGGACCAAGGACCCCATCACTGCAGCAGAGCTGGCCGCACCACAGCACAACCCAAGGGAGAAATTTGTGTCCAGGAGATCCTGGACACAAGTGGCTGGCAGGGGCGGCAACACTTCCCAGCACACGACTTGTGCCAAGCAGACCTGGGCACAGGCTGGCATGGCTCCTGCCCCCCCAGCTAAACTGGGGCAGTCTCAGCCAGGACCAGGGATGCAAAGCCAGCGGCGGCTCCCAGGAAGATCCAGGCTCAGCCAGGTCCATCCCACGCTGACCCCTCTGTCCCACACAGTCCAGCCTGGCAGCAGGGCTGCTGCAAGCATGAGGCTCCAGCGCTCTCACCGCAGCATGAGGGGAACAAGACAGAGATGCCTATTATACCTGGCAGCCGTCCCCAGTGGGTTCACCACTTCCCACTGTGGCCTCCAAACAGTAGGCAGGACACCCATCCCGCAGCTGGGAGGAAGGTGCGTGGGGGGAACGCTGCAGGCAGCTGCTGGAGGATGCCCAGGGCTGGGTGTGCAGGAAGAAGGCACGATGGTCTTGCCTGGAAGAGGCGTTGGATGGGTGACGGCCGTGTGGGGACGCAGGCAGGGCTGTAGCCCTGGCAGAACACCGATACGCTGCACCACCCCCAGGCTGGCACGGCACTGTGTGCCTCTGCTCACCGGTCCCTGGTCACTCCTCACAGACCTGAAGGTGGCCCATGACGGGTGCCTTCTATAAGAGGAGAGAAGTCTAGACTTTCCAAGAGATGGGGCTGCCCATCTCAGTCACCAGGTGGATGAGCCGAGCGGTGGCAAGGCCACCTGCCACCCCAGACAGCCTCTCACCCCCGACCAGCATCACCCCACCGGGGCCGGCACAAGGGATCCACTTGGAGATGGCTCTGGAACACAGGCCCCTGATCCCTGCCAGAAGCTCCCACATTCATCCAGCTCTCCCCAGCCTGCCCCAACGTCGGGGCATCCATCCAGGGCACTGGTGCAGCCACAGCCACCAGGAGCCACTGGCATAGGGGCTCCATCACCAATGCCTCTCGGGACGAGGCAGCACACACACCGCTCAGCTCTGCATCCCCTGCAACAGCCTCAGGGACAGCCACTGGGGCTGTCACTGGTGGCAGTGAAGGGGTGGGACGGCAATCCGCCCAGCATGGCCGCAGCATCCGCCACGTCTGAATGTCTCCGTCTCCCCGGCAACCTGGGTACCAGCGCCTTCTTACTTGCAGTTGAGCAGTCTTGTGCAGCAAAAGCCATGCTGAATCCGTAGCAGGATTACGACAGCCCTCTCCTTCTCTTGCCCTCCTGCCCTGTCTATCCAAAATTCATCATTAAAACATAACCTTGCAGTAAGGAGTAAGAAGCATCATGCCAGGGCCATGGGGAGCGGCAGCACTCCTGCCCACCCCGCCAGCCACCACCGCCGTGGGGTTTACTGGGCACCGCTGGGCTTTCGGCTGGAGGAAAGTGGGACCTGTGCAGCAGCTGCATGCAGAGTGACGGACGCCTTCTCAATGCTGGCTACCTCAAATGGCCTGGGCCATTACGTGCATATGGGAGCAGAATGAGCATCCTCCAGGTAACACCAGTGGCAAGGAGACCCAACCTCACTCTCCATCCAGCATGTTTGGTGGCCTCAGAGGCTCCGACAGCTCTTCACTGCAGTGCAAAGCTCCCTCCAGTGCCCCACCAGCTTCCTCATCGCCCTACCAAGTGTCCTGCCTTCTTTGCAGGTGGGGAAGGACACAAGCCAAGACCTGAGTCCCAGGGCAACATATGGCTCCATGAAGAACTGGCCCTTTCCAGAGGTCCCTGAGCAATGCCACAGTAGAGAAAATACCAGCCACGCTGAGAACCTTCTCAGCAGGCTGAGACGCTGTACGCAGAGGCATGACAAGCACCCAGCCCCCACAGAAGGAGCATCCCCTGGGGAGGCACCGGGGAGGCAAGTGAGTTCCTGCACCCCAGACCTGCACTCTAGATGGGGCTGAGCCTGGCAAGCTGCAATGAGGGGAGCAGATCATGCCCCACTGAACCTGTTGGCCTCCCACCGAGAAGCTCTCAGCACCTGCTCTTGTAGGTGCTGAGGATGGTAAGTGGCCCAAACACTGTTTAACCCCTTCAGCAACAGGGAGGAAACCCAAAAAAGGAAAATTGAACACCTTTGTCCCAGAATACAGGAGAGAGCAGCAAGGGCTGTGGGGACGCCGGGCTGGAAGAAGCCCAGAGGGGTGCCACCACCAGCACCCATCTGTTGGAAGATGATGCCCTGGAGCATACCCATGCCAGGGCTGGGTGCTCTCCTGCACGTGGTCCAGCCTCTGCATCCACCCTCGGGAGCAAGTCCTGCAGATCCCCATCCCACACTGCGCCTGCTCAGACACCGCCTACAGCTTTGCATCCCTTGGGTCCTGCTGTGCCAAAAAAGCTGCTGAAACGCCAGTCCTGGGTGGCAAGTCCTCCTCCGCAGGGATCCGAGAACAGACAGCTCTTCCTTTCCACCCGGCCCTGGTGGGATCACCAGTTTAACAAGGCAGGAGCCCATCCCAGCCCTTCTCACACTTGGCCAAAATCAAGGTGAAGGTGGTACATCACGTGGGAACAGAGCTCTCCGCCACGCTGAGACCTGCCAAGGTCTTGGGTGAGCTCACGGCCAGCGGACCAGCAAAGCTGCATCTTCCAAGGAAAGCCCCATCTCCTGTCGCTCGAGCAGACAGCGCCGCATGTCAAAGGTGGGGCAAGATCCCAGCCCCAGCACAGCTCTCGGGCAGAGAAGCCTTCAGCAGCCAGGCAGAGGGGGTCAGAGATGGGTGGGCATCCCAGCTCACCCCAGCTGTAACACAGCACGGGGGAAGCCCAGCTCCTAACTGATGTGATGCAGAAGAGGTTAAAACTATCAGCCAAAGCAAGCAGGGTGTTTGGCCAGAAGCCAGCCTTTCCCAAGCTGAGTTTGAGGGAGCTGGCAGCTCTCACCAGCCTTCAGGGTGTGCATTGCCACATACCGCAAACCTGTTTGCTCAGCCCAGGCCAAAGCAGCTGGGATGGCACAGAGCAAGCTTCATTGACCAAGGCATGTCTCACAGTGAGGACGGGCCCCAAATCAAGAGGAAAGTGCACCAGCAGCCCCGAGCCAGGGCAGGGGCAGCAGGCACAGCACTGCCCCAGCACCCGCCGCAGGCAGCACTGCTACCGAGCGAACACCCGCCCTGCAGCAGCGCTGCCAGCTCCCGCCAGCTGTGCCAGGGGCTGGCAGTGCTGCCTGCTCAGCCATGGCCCACCACTGCGCAGGGTGAAGGGCAGAGAGGAAAGAACAGCTTCATCTTCCTAACTACTCCGTAAAACAGACCAAGTTTCTCAGGCAAAAGGTGATCTGTGCAGCGTCCTGGGCCAGTTCTTATAATAAGGAGCTAATCCTGCCCAGGGTGCTGGGGAGGGACCTCAGCAGCTGCTCTGTGCTCATCTGTGCTTTGCAGCCATTAGAAGCTGCCTGCGAGCAGAGTTATGGGGCTGAACCATCTCAGTGCTGCATCCGGACAGTGCAGGGGGCTCTGCCTGGGGGACGGGGTTGCCCTGCTGTGCAGCTAGCCATGCCCCGTGGGCCCCTGCACACTTTTTTGGATGGAGGAGGAGCTGCCCAAGAGGTGCCATGGGCAAATGGAGCAGTCAGCTCAGGCAGTGACCAGGCTCACCAGGGAGACACCGGGACCACCAGCACTGCAGCCATCCCTCCCCTCCTACTCCAACCCTCACGCAAGGACGGCACTGAAGTGGAGCCTGGGGCTGTTCTGTTGCAGCAGAGGGAGGGAGACTGAACCAAAGGCTGTTATGGTAACAACCTCTGAACCCAGCTCACCCAGCTGCAGGTATGCCCCATTGCTGACCACTGCAGAGCACCAGCAAGGCACCTCAGATACACACCAGAAGCAGGCAGAGGTGTTGCAAACCATGTGGACCACCCATCACCAGGGAAGACTCCTCCTCTGCCAGCGACAGAGGGGAGCAGCTCCCGTCCCCACTCCAGGTCACCCGCTGCCTCTGCGGCAATCAGCGCTCGCAGACAAAAGCAAGCAGAGGAAGGTAGAGACCATGGGTTCAGCCGTCTTACACTGGGATGCAGCAGCCAGGGGAGATCATGTGCAAGAACACAGGACCAGACACCCTGGAAACCACAAGGCCAGCCTGTAAGCAGTGTGTTGGAAGAGGAGAGGAGCTTGAGCAGGTGAAGAGCACCTAGAGCAAGAGGATCCACCGAAGGGAGCCCAGCTCAGGCACGGGCTCGGCCCTGCCTTGTCCCATCTTCTCTTTCCTTCCAAAGGAAGGCCCAAGCTCTCTGCCTGCAGTCATCGTCCTCTGATATGCAGTCCCAAAAGAGCCCTGTTCGGGGTCTGAAGCAGTGGCTACAAAGTGCCGTTTTCCCCAAGGTAATGGTCATGCCTTGTGCACCACTTCCGAGGAGGATGGAGTAGTTCAGTTGGAAGGGACCTACAATGATCATCTAGTCCAACTGATGGTCCCAAGGAGACAGTCCTTCCCCTTCACCCCTGCCTACCAAATCCCAGCAGCAAGCCCTTCATGACATCCAGCGGTAGGATATTACACCAGCTGTGAGAGAGCTGTAGAAATACAGAGAAACGAGAAGCTCATCACCAGCACAATCACTGTGCCATGACGGGAGTGTCACCCACCCTTCCAGAAGCAGGGGGACACCTCCCTCGGCACAAAGCGGCAGCTGGCCTGGGCTGTGCTGGCAAGGCTTTGCTTGCCCGGACTTGCCAGGGACCTGGGAGCCACAGGCAATGAGCACACCGCTCAGCGAGTCTGCCCAGAGCGCACAGCCGTGAAGCAGTTCTGCTGTGCAAGTGCCTCCCCCAGTCCCCAGTGCTGGCTCACGAGATGCAACCAAAAGAGGGAAACATGAAACCAAAGACACCCAGACCTGGGCCACCGACTCCCAGCTGCACCCGGGACACCGAGGCCACCAGCGAAAGCAAGGGGTTGGCTGGGTACCAGGGGTCACCGCGAAGGTGGTGTGTGTCCTCCTGCTCCCCGTGTCACCCCAGTGCGGGGAACCCCAACAGGGACTCACACCCCCATGCAGGGGCAGAGCTTCCTGCGAGGCATCGCCCAGGAGCCGAACGCTCCCACATCGGCGGTGGCCAGTGCCCAGCCTCCCAAGCAGCCTTCCTCATGCGGAGCTCCAGAGCGGAAGCACACAGGCACCCCACCCTGCGCTGCAGGGAAACGGAGGCACGCGGCAATGCAGGATCACATGCAATCCACCACTGAAGTTGGGCCTGGACCTCTGCCCCCATCAATTCCAAAACTGGTCTTCCAGCACCCAAACTCTTCAGCATACAGAGACGGGACAAGAAACGCTGTCATTCCCCTTCCTTTCCCTACAGACGCGCGCCCCCAGACATGGGCAGAGCTGGCATCTTGCTGGACCCGCAGAGAGCCCTCCTGGAGGGACGGTCTTGTAGCACTGTTGGTGAGAAACCTCTCTTAAAAAGTAACGAGCTGCCCCGTTCAGAGCCAGAGACGCCTCTAGCCCCGAGGAGCACATCACAGCAGCCCTTCACAGCCCTCGTCAAGGACGCGGGTCCCCTGCCCACATCCAGGGCACTGCCTGTCTCTGCACCCTTTGCCTCATGTGGGCAGGAGCCAAACCCCGGTGTGCAGTGTGGTTCTGCAGATGCAGTGAGCCTGGCAGTGCATGCTGCTGCACGCTTCCGCCACCCAGGAAAGAGCCAGGACAGCGGGGTGCAGCCATGGAGCTCCTTGTTCCCAATTTTCAGACGACGACACCTTCCTCCCATCTCGGACCCAGAGCAAGGGTTGTGCTGCTGCGTTGCTCTCTGCCCAGGCTCACCTTGCAGGTCAGGGAGCGAAAGCAGAAGTGAGACCTTGCCCTCCCAGCTATCCCTGGCCGCACACCGTCTGCAGGACACGCAGAAGCAGCTCACATCTAGTTTCACACGGATGGCACCGTGCAAACCCGCTGTGCACTGGGGCCCTGGAGCGGAGCAGCCCACCCAGCTGAAGGGACCCCAGGGGTCTCTGAGAAGGCCTGGACCACAAGCCCTCGACTCTTTCAGGCATCCCAGCAATTTAATTCTGCAGCTCAGACCTACCGCTGTCCTCTCCCATCCTTTGCTCCCAGCTGCCCGGCGGTGCCAGCCTCCCCGGGACGCGCCTCAGGCCAGCCGTGCCCAGCCCCCACGAGCCCGGGGACCTACGCCCTGGGCTCAGATCCACACCCGACAAAACACAACGGCTGGTTTGCAAACACGCCACCTTCCTCAAATCCTCTGCACAAAAGAGAGCATGGAAACTCAGCGTTAAGCATGACGTCCCAAAGTTGCTCTGTCAGCGGGCAAAGACTCGGGCAGCCGGTAGGAGCCTTTCTGTTAGCAAAGGGGCTGTTGCCCAACTCCTAACTAAACCAGGAAAAAATCCCAACACAAAGAATGCCAGAACAAGCCCAAGCCCAGCATTTTTGTGCTTTGGTGGTAGCAGGCCAGATTTCCAGTCCTGCCGGGGGTTTCTGGCAGGCGAGCCTCCCTGCAGCACCAGCTCTGTGCTGAGCAACCCCTTCTACACTACAAAACCTACTCAGCCTTATGTGGGATCTGGAAAGGAGAATAAAAGCTTTCAGGATAAACTCACGCTGCTTCCAGGGGCTGCTCTCAGTGCTCTGCTCGGGCACAATTCAGAACCTGCAAAGAAGAAATCGGTTTTGGTTAAAAAAGAAAAGAAAAAAACCCTTCCCAGAGATGACGGCAAGTGCACGGAAGGACGTTAGCCAGGCACTTCATCACAAGATGGTGCCCGCACTGGTCGAGCACTGCGTTTAGACTCCATACAAATCTGCTTGCTGGAGAACGTAAGCTCCAGGTTATGTTAGATGATGCTTTACTCTGAAAAATACTGATGTGAAAACAGCACCTTCTCACGCAGTCAGTCTGCCCGTTGCGTGCGCTGCAAGCCAGCTCTGCTCCTTTGAGTGATAAAAGCAAATATTTACTACAGGCAGTGCCGCAGAACCAACACACCTCCGAGACATGAAACAGACACCCTCCTGGCTCGCACCGCCGGGCACTACCCAAGTTCTTCTTTCAGGGCCATCTGTGCCACCCCATTGTCACCTGTCCCTCTGGCTGACCGGTGCGGTCCCTGCAGTAACGTCAAGGGCAACATCTGGTCGGCAGGACTTTTACCCCAGGTAATGATGCAGGTCAGTGGTGCAGGACCCATGGGAGCCAGCCCTGCTCACTCATCCATGGAGCGACCAGCAGCTCTTGCACACCAGGAGTAAAATCAGTAGTTTTAATAGGAACAGCCCAAACCCTGCAACAGCATTTTCAGGGCCACTTTTTAGATGACAACTGCATCTTACGGGGGAGGAAAAACTGCCAAGCAGGCACTACACTTACATGAAGGAGGAAGCACGGTCTCACAGCACAGCAAGGATAGCTTCGGCTTTTCCATGGGTTAATTTTCAAATACACCTTCAATAGGCAAGGACCATCCTCCCATAAGCACAGAAGCAAAGCAGGCAGGATGACCCGCCTATGCAAAGCACCCACCTCTCCCATGGATTCAGCAAAAACCTTTCACTCTCCACAAGCAAACATCAGCTGTGTGTAGCCTGACGCAGCTTGCCCTCAGCGACACCGATCCACAGTAGCTTTCCCAAGAGCCCTCTTGGAGCACAAAAGCTGCTCCACTTCCCATTTGGACAGAGTCCCCAAGCAGCATGGCGACATGCAGCCATTGATCTGCAGCTGGGCAGCTACCGCGTCGGGCTCCGGCCATTCCCTGCCAGACAAGGACAGGACCCGCTGCTGTCCCCCAGGCAGAAAACCTGATGCAATAAGGCTGCAAGCTTCAGCACCTCCAAGGAAACAAAATCACCTTTGAGCAGGGAGAAATTGCACCCCCAAATTATTTGCATGAGATACGGAAAGAGGAGGGAGTTTCAGCCACCACTGCGTGTGTGGTCCTGTCCCAGCTCTCTGCTGCTGTCACACAAGGGGAAGCACAAGCAGGATGTCATCGTGCACTGGTGCTGGGCACGCTCTCATACCCTGGCCACCAGGGACAGATTCCTTTGCAGCCACCATGTAGACTGGTTTTACTTGCTCAGCTGCATGGTCTTGCTGCGTGGGGAGTGGGGCTAGGATGCAACGCGGGGCATCCCTGTACCCGGCCAGCCGGCACCAGCACTGGCTGCACCTGCAGCCCCAGGTCCCCCCACCCGCACACACCGTGGGGCCAGTGTCACAGGGCCTGAACACCTCCACGCCAGTGCCCAGCACAGGAGCTGAACGCACGCCACGGCGCACAGCTTGCTGCTCTCCCAGACGTGGAAATGGCATTTTCCCAACCCACTCGCGATTAAGCGCAGAGCCTGCGCTGCCCACAGACCAAGGGGTGCCACTGGCATGTGGAGGCTACTGTCCCATGCTATTACCTACATTCCCACAACCCTCGATGCCAGAGCCCATGACAGACCTCTCTCTCCTTCACCTGCCTCCTCTTCTCATGCGGATGCCACTGCCCAGAGGCTAATGAGCCAAAGGAGAGTAAGAGCCCCATCAGGAGAAGAGCTCTGCCCTCTCCCAGCAGCAGGTCACACAGGTGACCCAACAGGCCAAGCTGATCTGGGGAACAGACTCCAATACCAGCAGCTCCTGCTCTCACCTGCAGACGGTCACACAAAGCTGAGGGGATCTGTGGGGCTCTCTCCCCTCTTCAGTGCAGCCTCCGTGGCCCTGCTCCTATTCTGCCAAGCTCAGCGATTTTTGTGGGGGCCCCACGCTGCTCCTGGGTTTGTACGCTCGGCTTTCTCCCATTCCAGCTCAAGGCTGAGTCAAGATATGCAGAGTGGAGACGGGCAGACAGATGCACAGCCAGGCACGAGAGCAGACCCAGAAGAAGGGGTATTGCGCCAGTGGCCATGGCACCCAGGGCTCGCCAGGGCTGCACCACGTTCCTCCTGCGAGGGAGGATGGACGATGCAGCCACCAAAGGCAGGGCAGTGGCACTCAACGCTCCCCAACCTGCCTGCGTTAATGCTGCCAAACAAAGCCCCCGCGCTCTCCATCAGACACCGACTGTCCCTCCTTCCCGTCTTCTGCTGTGTGAAGCAGCATTCACCGGGGCTGGCTGCACCGCAGCAGGCTCTGAGCTATAGACATTTTGGGACCTGAGCTACTGCATCAATTAGCATCATATTAATGAAGTGTTCTGAGAATACAGGCAGCAGGAGCAAGACCCTCCCCCAACCCTGCTCACTTCTGCCCGCAAACAAGCAGCTCCTCATAACACTCCTGCTAGCAAAAATCCATGCAAGATTGCATCACAATCTCCTGCCATACAGCTCTCCCCGGCGCCGGGCCGGTGCATATACCATCTCAGCCACAGACAGTGCCCTGGGCTTGAAAACATCCCACAGTGACCCACATTGTCACAACATCGTCATCGCAATCATCCAGCCTGCCCCTGACGGGGTGAGCATGAGTGCTGGCTGTGGAAGCAGGCACTGGGACACCAACGGCAGCCAGATGAAGGCTACGGTCCGTGCAAGGGGCAGATCCTGGCCAGCACCGCTGGCAGGTTCAACCACTGGCTGGGGTTAGGAGGGAGTCCTATGCTGAGCCCCACTCACTCAAATCTAGGCCAGTGCATTGCAAAAATGCTGATGGGTCCAATGAAGGGCAAGGAAGGGGACAAGGATTCATACTGTCCCCTTCACATGTCCACCACAGCAGGAACGTAAACAGGGCAGGGCAGCATGGCAGCCCTAGGGTGGCTTAGCCAAGCACAAAGCAGGACCAGAGAGAGGTCCAGCCGTGCACGGTTCCACCCTGCACTGGGATCACATCAGCTCTGGTGAGCTGAGAAGGAACAGCCCAGCCAGCCCTCAGCAGGAGATGACCATGGACCACAACACCATGGGCCTTCCAGGTTGCCCTGCCTACACACACTGGGCTGCCGCAGCCAGCGGCACCGTGCTGGGGTGGGATTGAGCTCCAAAGCTCTTGTGGCAGCACAGAAGCGACCCGGTGGGCTTACAGCGATGGTGGAAGTTGCCACCAAAACACAGCGTGGACAGCTGCATTTTCTCTTCGTCCTGTAGTACTTCCAACAGTCACCCTAAAGTCAGCTGCATTTGTTACAGATGTATCACACGAGACCAAGGTGACCAACAGGGATTTACTCACGCCATACTACCACAAAGCATTTTTTGGTTCCCTGCAGAAGAGCCCCCGTGAACCTGCAGAGGTAATGGCCCTGCCTCACATGGGCATGCGTATGCCCAGAGCCAGATCAGACCTCAGAGGAGGTTTCTGTTGGTCTGGCCAGTTCATTCTGCAGGACCTTCATCTATCAGGACTTGCAGTAAATCTCCTAAAAGGCAACCCTGCTTAGAATTCAAGCTGCAAGTTTCCCACCCCAAAGTTCACCATCAATGTTGGGGTTGTATCCTCAAAAATTGCACCTTCCCATGGCGAGCAGCAGACCCAGCCATATGACCACCCCACAGCACTGCTCCCCCACTTTGAGACCTTTGACAGGTCCCTCTCATCACCAGCAAAGCAGAGACCCAAAGCTTTGTCAGGTGCCACGCCATCCCACGCTCAGCAGGAGCTCCTGCCAGCAGAAACACTGCCAGATCAATAGTGCATCACCTAATTAGAATATTTAATTGCTTCTCTCATACACAGGGGCACTGCTTCCCCAACAGGATCATTAAAGAGAAAAACCTGCAGGACCCCTCCCAGCATTGCAGCCCTTCATGCGTGGCCACCTGGGTGATGGTCCCGTGTGGATGGGCAGGAGGAAGATGTGAAAGGCTGCTCCATCCCCCCTTCCGCCCCGCAGCCTGCCAGGGTACGCACCTGCCTGCCTCTGGCCTGGCCAGGATGGCTTTCTGCTGGCACTCACCCCAGCAAGTACGATTAGCTGATTACAAAGGGGAATGTGTCATTTAAAACGCACAATCAGATTTCCCGGCCCTTCTGTCCATAACAAAACATCTCGTGAAATGGCTTATTCTATTCTCCCATAGAAACGTGTTTCCCTTCAAAAGCCTGATACTGGGGGGGGCGGGGGGGAAGAAAGGCAAAGCTAAAAATATCTTCTGAAAGATACCACGAGAGCAACAGATTCACAGGAAAATGAGGTGGGAAGGGGGCTGTGAATGTGTTAAGATCCTGTTTAATCTCTCCCCAGCCACCTAAAAAATCCACTGAAGACAGAAACGATACCTCAACATTTCCTTTGTGCGAGAGATGACTCCACCCTGTGTTTTCCTCTCCATCTG
This sequence comes from Fregata magnificens, assembly GCA_013389945.1. Taxonomy (NCBI): domain Eukaryota; kingdom Metazoa; phylum Chordata; class Aves; order Suliformes; family Fregatidae; genus Fregata; species Fregata magnificens. The sequence goes on from WAAD01003100.1 coordinate 325,909, forward strand.
ATACTCGGGGAAGGATACCAGCACACATCTCTGCTCTGCTGCCAGGCAGCGAGCGGGGCCCCGGCAGTGGGTTAGTAGGAGCAGAGGGAGGAAGGAGCCGGTGGGTGGAACCTGGCAGCATGGCTGCGCTGTGAATCCTCATTCAGTATCGCCTCAAACACAGGATGCGTTCTATACTAGCGCAGCACCTGGTCCTGGTTTCCACCTCATCACCAGTACCTTGCAAAGGAGCATCATTCTTTGGGACCGAGAAGGGGTCAGGGACAGCAAAGCCCAGGGAGATGGCCGCAGGGTGCAGTTATAGCTGGTAGGCAGAGGGCTGGCTTCTGAAAGGGGGATGGAGCAGATACTAAACTGCCACCACACTTCCTCTCCACAAAGAGGCCAAGTGCCCGAGTAAAACTGCTGACCTGCTGGCAACTGCAGATCTGCAGCTTCAGCCTCATTTGTCTCGTGTTTTGAGCACAATAGGGTCAGCCCAGTCTCCTCTCTGCACTGTGATCACTCCGGACCTAGGATGCTGCTTACGCAGACCTGGCTGCTCCCGGACACAGAAGCCTCTGCACGGGGCAGACCCAGCCTGGGGCACTGCTAAGCCCCCAGGGGAGCTAGTATTGCCCTCCAGAGGGCAAAAGACAGACCATCAACAGAAGATGGAAAGGAATTCCTCTTCCAGAGCATTATCATCTAGATTTTAAGGCTCTGTCTGCTACTCCCACCCTCCCAGACAGCAAACCTGGGAGGGTGCATGGGCATGCACACGGGCGTGCACACCCGACTGGCAGGGCACTGACTAATTCTCAGCTTCAATTCAGAGCACCCTCAGCTGTGTACTGGGACAAGCAGACATGAAGTATTTGTACCAAATCACCCACCGAGGGCTCTGGGATGACTGCCCCTTTCCACACAGTCCCACAGCTCCCTGTCTAGCGCAAGGAGAGCAAACCTTGGCTCCTGTCCCAGTTGTACAAAAGCTCAGCCCAACAGCTCTGGGTACAGATGCCTCCATGTACCCCAAACAGTTCACCTCCTTGGAGCAAGGCAGGGCGGAGGGAGCAACTATCATGCAAGACAAGGGACATCCACGGGGCCTGGGCCCAACATCCTGCTCTGCACCAGGGGCACGCTGTGCGGATGGGAGAGCTGCCACGGAAAGCAGCCGCTGCTGCCACGGTGGAAGACATGGTTGCCCAGATCTCCTCCTCTTCCCTTGAAGGCACACTTATGTCCTGGACAACCCACAAGCTTCCACCCAAGGGCTGGGAGGAGAAGGAAGATGGACCTGCACCACAAGGAAATACTGCAACATGTCCCCATCAGAGATGGTCTCCTCACCACGCTTCCCATCTCCTGTAATCCAGACAAGGTGACGTGCATGAGAAAGACTGGTCCACTCGGCAAGCTGCCTCGCTGGCAGTAGTGATGCTCAACTTTACAGACCCAAATGGCACAGGGCAGGTGCTGGAAAGGAGCTCCCAAGGGAGACTGTCCTCCAGCTCCCACAAATACATACAAGTCCTTCCAGGCTCAAGTGACAGCACGAGCCAACAGTGAGCGTGAGTCCAGGCTCAAACCCCAACGTCCCCACACAGAAGGAGACAGCCAGGGCCAGGCCCTCCTTCCACTCAGCACCACAGAACCTCACAGGTCTCCCTGGCACAGTCACCCCGGCTGTGACAAATCCAAATCTGCTGACTCAGAGCCACCCGACTGCTCTAACGAGAACAATAAGCCACACAGCCATCACTGTCACAGCCTCAGTGCAAGCACATTTTTAGATGCTGTATGAGAGTCATGTATTTGTAGCTGCACAACTCTTCCTGCACAGGAGCTTTCGGCAACCGGGGACTCAGGAACCTCTGCCGTTTTGCGTTTCTTCTTTTGCATCTATGCTTAAAACAGAGCTTCAGACTCGGCTCAGACCTCCAAGTGACAGGCACCGCATGAAAGTCTACTATATAGCTAAACACAGGCCTTACAGACGCCCACGCTGATCTGCCGCAAAGCTTAAGCCCGTACTCAGCCCATCGCCTCGCACACACTTGCTTCCCCATCGGTATCCCAGCTGTCACTCAGGCACCGTAGCACTGTGCCCAAGGCGGCAGGGGAATATCACCAGGCCATAGCCAAATAAAATTAAGGCAAAGGACACTCAAGTGATGTCTGCGAGACTGGGCAGGAAACTCGGAGCAAGCCTGGGAACAGGCAAGCCCGCCCCCTGCCCTTTAACCGACAGGTCATTCTCTGTGACTTCCTAATTTAGAAATCCTAATTAGCTATGGGAAAGATTTCTTTTTTTAGGGACAAAATTAATCAGGCACCTGACTGGTCTGTCTGCCTGTCTCTGAAAACCTCCTCTAGTAATGCAGAAGTCATCAGCAGTGCTAGAGCAAGGAGGAACGCAGGCAAGACAGAGTGACCCCAGAGTTACACACGGGACGAGGGCCCGGTGCTGCCAGCAGAAAGCGTGAAAGGTTATTCTGCAAATCAATGAGAGATCCGGCTCCTCACCAGGACCAAGGTCATCACCCAGAGCTTAACAGGGACCTCAACCGCCTGGGGGAAGAAAATTGATTTTTAAGATTTTCCCCATTCTGCGCTGCAGTGACTTCTTCAGCTGACCCAGCCACCCGTCCTGGCTGCCCATAAACCACATGCCAGAAGACACTTACCCTGGAAGGTTGTTGTGGTGATGGCAACCATGGCAGCAGTCCAGGAAAGGGGGCCCAGCAAGCTCGGTGCCTGCACTGGACAGGAAAGGGACCAAAACCTTCACCCTCCGCACGCCAGGAACGCAGGCTCTCTTCTACACTCACGCTTTTTGACCAGAAATACAACACTGGACTTCAAAAACCTTTTTTAGAAGCTTCCTCCAAAACAAAACACCTCCCCTGAGAGTTTTGGAAAATGCTGATTTCTCAAAAATGGGTAAAAATAAAGAATTCTGGGCAGTTCTAGCTACAACACCAACAAGCAACCAAAACAGCAGGGGAAGAACGCATCACCTACAGCCAAAGCCAGCCTGCAGTCAGCACAACCACACAGGCTCTGCAGCTAACCCAGAGCTGCATCACACCCTCCGAGACACCCTGTACCCCTGCAGCCCAACCCAGGGCTCTGCTATTTACCTGACGTCTGGTCTAATGACTGCATTACCTTCTGAAGTTGCGACTAAAGCAATCGACACAGCACAAGGATGGCGCAAAGAGGAGAGGAGACGCGAATACTCGGCTCCCAGCAGGGGCTGCCGGCGGGGAGGCGGCTCGCACCCCCCAAGGGACGGGTACGTCGTGGTCCTTTGACACCAAACATGCAGGTTACCCCTGCCTAAGGAGGGAACGGTGTGGGAGAAAGAGGGTGGTTGTGGACCTGCAATACGCTACAACGGCCAGGGTCTGCCACAGCTTCCAGAACATGCCCTGCATCTCTGCACGCAGCAGAGACCAGGGTCCTCATCGAGAGCACATCTCTGAGCACCCTGGGGAGACCTCCACAGACAGGCTCCATTCCTACCAAACCAGACTCTAAAAAGATATAATTAAAGAGTAATTCCCTTCTTGCAAGGATCATCGCCCAAGTCCAGCCTTCCCTCAGCTCCAGACTTGCTCGACGGCAACAAGGGCATGCAACTGAAGGCCACCAGAACAGCTCTCCAGCCTGTGCAGCCATGGTCAAAGGGATCAGACACATGCAGAGGTCTCCAGTGGGCCGCAAAGGACGCAGAGATCTGCAAGACAGCCCCAAGGAGCAGACCTTGGTAGCAATGTGCTTCCCACACCTCGAGTTGTTTGGAAGCAAAAATCACCTTGGACAAGTCCAGCGTAAGAAAGCTGGAGGGAAAATGACAGTTAAGTGCAGGAAGGAGGCTGATGCATGGGCTGATCTCTCCAGGGATGCTGGAGAAGCCACACCTCATCCACGGCAGTGGAGAGGGGGCTGATCGGGAGTCACCTCACACCATCTACAGCTGAATCAAACACAGCTTTTCCATCGCCTGCTCCTGCAGCGCATTGTGAATACTCAACCACGCATACCCAGACCATTGTTTGTCCACAGAAGGGTCCCCACCATAACATGCTGAAGGCTGGGCATGCCGGAGGGAAACAATACCACCGCGGAAACAGCAAGAGAAATAGTGTTTTAGGCAGAAACCACTGACAGAGAAAAGGGCCACGCAGGTCCTCTAGTACAATCTCCCGGGTAACCAGCCTAAGGAGAAAACGCTGAGCTCAAGGATACCTCCAGAGCCCACCTCCTGCCATATGACGATACTCCAAAAATAACCACAGAAATATGCGAGGACCCGTTCCAAGTTGTTCCTGGCTCTCTCCACATTCTCCCTCTAATGTAAATCGTCTCCCTGAAATCACAGCCCGGCAGTTAAATGCTATTAAGGCAACCCGCAGCTCGGGGCTACGGATCCCTGGGGCTGGCTCATCCCGGTGCAAGGATCCGACTCGCGCTGCTGCTCCCCCGCGCTCTGCTTTGCTCCTTCGCGGGTGGGAAGCGCGGTGTGTCCCCCCGCTGCCCGTGCCCGGCTGGACCCCCGTGGGGAGCCGCGCCCCGACCTCAGCATCCCGCCCCGCACGGCGGGCAGGGAGGCAGGACGCGATGCGGGATGCGCT